>JAJMEP010000044.1:0-100798 GCA_030574195.1 Groenewaldozyma auringiensis
GGCCAGACAGACGTAAGTAGCAGCCAATTGGCAAAAACTAGTGGCCGGTTGGTCAGCCAGTCAATTAGGCTGGCAGCCAGCCAACTAGTCGCAAAAGTGAGGAGATATAAGGGGATTCTAACTATAGGTTTAGTTTTATTCAGTCCGCAGGGGTACCCCAATGGTAAAGTCGTGTATGATTTTTCGTTAGCTCCAGTGGACCCTAAGTCGTTTTCGCTACTTGATCTTGAGCCATGGCGACAACAATTGGCAGTATTTGCGTTGGCATCTTATAACGACAGCACATATGGGTCGCTCGTGGAAGGTGTTAAGCAACTTCAGGAGGAACATCCCTCTGCACTCGTGCACAAAGTGTTTGTGTTCGGCGTACCGCACAAGGGGATATACGACGGCGAAGAAGAAGCCAACATCAACATTGTACCTATATTATCATCCAAAAATACAGGGTTCAGTCTCGAGACTGCCATGTGCGATGTTACTAGTGATTTTCTTGGAAGATTGTCTCAATTCGCCCATACTAGACAAATGGGATCGTTCAAGTCTCCAGCCACAAAAGAGCTGGATGCCCCCGCAAAACCCGCAGATAAAAAATCGTACCATGTGTCGTTAAAGAAGGGGCGCAAGACCCAACGAGATTTAGACAGATCACATTCACCTTCAATTGACCAAAAAGCCGCGTTGTCGAAGTCAGGGTCAATTTCAATGTCGTTCTCAGATAGAACTAATGGGAAACAACAGGCACGGACCCAAAAATTTATGGGTAATCTTTATATGCTTGCCGGAAGATTACCAGATGCATTAAAAGAGTTATCTGAAGCTGCTACCACGCTAAAGGGTCTGTATGACCACCTATGGTACGCATCTGCATTAGAATCAATAGGAGTATGTCTTGTATTTTTAGCATTTCTCGAGGTCCCTACGGCCATACCCGCGGTTGCATTGAACTCTACGCTAACTCATAGCAGCACAGGATCCCAGGCCAATGCGTCTGACCACCATCTTAAATCATCATCGTCTACCTCACTGGTGCTTTCGCCAAACAGTACTGGGAACTCATCAAGCAGCGACCGGCCACAGACCCCGCCGATGCGACGGTCATCTCAAATTTCATCACTGAAACACTCGTTATCGTCAAACTCTACAGTGAACTCAATCCCACCATCGTTATCCGAGTTCTTACCAGACTTAACTGAAGCGGTGCTAAGGTTCTACACAAGGTCTAATTACAATGCCGAAGAGTCTGTGCCCAAAGTTGTTTACTGTGACACAATTTTACGGTTTGTGAAGTTTTGGGCCATACTGCGGCAAGGCGGCGGGTGGAACGGAGCAACATTGTCTGCGGTTGTTCGAGGTACAGGGCTATCTAAGCTCGTCAGATCCGACGAACCGTCTGCCACGGCCATTGCCGAGATGTGCAATAGAGTAGTCATGACAGACTTGAGCAATTTGCCCATATCTGCACAGACTCACGTGTACTGTGGTCTGGCAAGCGTGTACGCCACGTTAGGCATGGCACGGAAACAAGCATTCACAATGCGGGCACTTTTCCAGGGACTGCTGACGCACGTTAGACAAGGCGGGAGCCTGGAGCAACAGGAGAGTCTGTCACTGCTAGATGCGATGAAGTGGGGTAAAGAAGATGCCACTAGCATAATGGAGGAAGTCGCTCACACGTACGGCGGCGGCAGAGTGAACTCGGTAGGACGCGGGTGGATAGTCTTGAAGATAACATTTTTGAAATCGTGTATCGCAATGGCCAAGGCTATGGGCCGCCCACAAAGCACGGTACACTTCATCCACCTGCTGCTGTCAACATCTGCAGACATGCTGAGCTCGGACGATCAGTTGGAACTGATGTCAGAGTTCAACGACGCCGTTGCATCGGCCCAGAAGCTGGGAATCCAGCATGTGATGAACCAGTACTGGGATTCGTACATACTTCGCGGTATACGCCCATTAGGTGGTACGTCGATTTCGACGATTGTGTCTACAGTCGAGACGGCCAACAGCAGTAAAAACGGCGAGGTGTTTTTGTATAACCCCTTTGCCAAGCGGCAATCCGGACCAGACAACTCCAACATGCTAGAAGAAGGAAGTAGGTTTGAGTTTTTGGTCAAGCTTCAAAATCCGTTTCATTTCGAAGTACAGGTACAGCAGTTGTACCTGCTCACAGACAATGACACTAACTTTGAAGTTTCGGTCAAGGGGATTTACTTACCGCCATGCGCAGTGCACGACGTAGTGGTGCCGGTTATACCTCGCCAAGTGGGCAAAATCAAAGTCCTGGGGTGCCGCATACAAGTGGCCGGGTCCAAATTAGAAGATTACTACCTGGGACGTAAACATATCAGACGGTACGAGGAGAAAATAAAAGATGTCGGCATACTCGACGACGAATCTGCATTAGCATTAGAAGAAGACGTGGAAGAGGAGGACAGAGGCATAATTGAATTTGATGTCATACCATCACAGCCAATGCTATCATTCAGGGAAATGTCGCTTGCTAACCAGGGATGGCTTATGTTACTTGATGGCGAACAAACCGAATTTGATATCGTGCTATCAAATTATTCTACAGTGGATACGAGTTTTGTCGACATAACCGTCATTGACAGCAGCATGGAACGTCACCAAGCTGCCTTGAAGACCAAGGACATATCATCTGCAGATATTTATGATCATGAATTTTACTTGTATAAAAAGCCTATATTTTTTGCCGAACGCGGGAATGAAGTTGTCAAGTCACAAGGCGTGGGACGGTTCAAGATTATTATTGACGGCACACGCAAAATCCATTCAGCTAGAATATGTGTTGACTACGGAAGAAAAGATACTGCAAGCGACAAAGTGTGGATACGACGACTGACAATCCCGTTCAACGTTAGCGTGTATCCATGTATTGATATCATTTCTCTTGATATCATACCGCTACCCAAAGTCGAAGACAATGGGGTGCTTTTGGGCAAGCTTCAAGACCTGCAATTGAACGAAGATACTCCCAGCACCAAATGGTTACTAGCAGTTATTGATCTACAGAACAACTGGTCGTCGCCTCTGAAAGTATCACTGAAAAGCAAAGATAGTCACAACGACACAAAGATTTACGAGCGTGAATTACTGATTGCATCCGAGACTCAATCGAGAATTCTGCTGCCATTTAAATGGCGACCCATATACGCGGATGATCTTGCCCAGCCCATTCCCAGTTTGTCTAACAGACAGTTTGTGGTCGACAGCAGGGTCCATTCTGCGTATGCGAAACTTAACCGAGAAGGGTACTGGTGTCGCGAACAGCTGTTGAAAATCATTGAGGGACAGTGGAACGATATCAGCACACACCGTCACGGTACAATAGACTTCAGACAATTCAAATTGTCTGAACGGGTTATCAGTAAACTTCGACCGGACGAAATTGACATCAAGGTATCACTTGAACAAAACGGACGATGCCAGGATTTGGAATTTGCACGCGGGAAATGGAAAATCAAAGCAGAAGAGATTCAAACAGTTATAAGGGTCGCTATAACCAACAACGCGAAGACCCCATTAACAGGTATTTTGAGACTGATAGTTCCAATGAGCAAGGATCAGAACAGTAGTATATCACCCACAGAGGTTAGAAACGTTTTAGATGATCACCCATCATCGTCTCAAAATATTATTTATAACGGGTCGCTTCAACGGGTGATATCTAACGTACAGCACAAGGAAACGAAGCATATTGAGTTCTGGGTAACGTTTTTATCACCAGGTACTTACAAGTGGTCGGCAAATCTTGAAATATCGCCAGGAGCAGATCTACGGATGCCATTCTTGATAAAAGTAGGCAAATAATAATATTACGAAACGTATAACTCCAATTTTTTTTTCTTTTTGATTTTGATTTTGTGTTTCAATTTTATTTTATTTTATTCTTGTGTATAATAAATTATATATAGAAAACTCAAGCATTGAATGCTGCTATTATGAATGAAGCAAGGAAACTGATTCTGAAGCTTGGCTTTTCGAGAATATAATCCTTAGCACCGTACCCATTCTTATAAGTCCATCTGTAAAATCGCTTAACAAGCGGCAAGCTCCCAGTATCAACGATACCGCGGCTCTCAAGGAACTGGAACGTCAACAAACCGGTAACCACCAAAAACACCAGCAACTTGCTTAGTTTACCTGTGATATATCCAAACAGCAACCCAGTGAAACTGCCCACGGATAACTGCTGGTAGTCCAATTTCCCGCCAAACCTGCTCTTGCTCTTGACCTTCACCTGTGGCGGGGGTTGCATTTGCTGCTGGTCTAATGGCACAACCTGTGGAGTATCATTGAATACCTTTGTCCTTCGAGTATGTAGCAGTCCTATACCTAACCCAGCGCCCAAGGTTGCTCCGCGGAACATTGACGAAGAAGCCGGGCCAGCCATCAAATGAAAACTCCTAAAAAACCCACTCATAATGAAGAGAAAAATGATACTAAAACTGTGTCGCAAACACGAACGTGGCCGGTACGCAACTTAGAAACCCGGGGATGTTTATAAAACAAAGCTCGATATTTAGAGTGAGAACGATCTTGATGACATCGCTATATTAGTAGCGATCGTATTGCATGACAATATAAATTGATGTCATCTCAACACAGATCTTTCCCCAACATATAATGTTTTTCTACACAAACTCCACTTGAGAGCAGTGAGACCAGCGTTTGTCAATATTTACATACAACAAAATTACAGAGGAAAAGAAGTTATAAGAAATCAAATTTTATTGAACCGTAAACTATACCAAATTCTTTTTGTTTTAAACTAATTATCCTGCTGTTAAAGTAATTAACATCAGTTTGGCAAGCAGCAAAAAAAAAGTGAAAAGCAATGGAGAGAGAAAAAAAGAACCAAGACATTCTGTTGAGCCAAAAAAAAAATCTCCTTAGAGCTTGTCGTAGTATTCCTCGTAACCAGGAACGACCTCCTTGAGACCCTTTCTGATTCTGCTTGCAGAGACGATTTGACCAGGCTTGCTGGAGGTGTCCAATGGGTCACCGTTCATGACTTGCCAATGGTCGAAGACCATCTGTGGGAAAGCCTGACCACCAGTAGCTTGTCTTAATTCACCGGTGAAACCGAATGATTCATTGACAGGCAAGTAGGCCTTGACGGTGAACAATGGGGTACCAGGTCTCTGGACTTCGGAGATAACTTGACCTCTCTTCTTGTTGAGGACAGTGTAGATACCACCGATGGCGTTTTCAGGACATTGGATTTCGACCAAGAACATAGGTTCTTGGATACGGGGCTCAGACAAGAGAACAGCGGCATAAGTAGCTCTTCTCATGGTGGGGATAAGTTGACCACCACCTCTGTGGATAGCATCAGGGTGTAAGGTAACATCCATAATGTTAACACGGACGGATCGCAAGTTTTCACCAAAGATAGGACCTTCCTTAGTAGCCCACTGGAATGCAGCAACAACGGAATCCTTGATTTCACTCAAGTATTGAACAGCCTTAGTCTGGTCAACAACCAAGTTAGCACCACTTCCGTCAGGACCGAAACACCAAATCTTTCTGGCGTCAGTGACATCCCAACCGTATTCATCAGCCATCAAACGAGCTCTGACCTTGAAATCATCACGGGGGTTGATCTTACCAGCTTCAATAGCACCAGAAAGTTCCTCATCCATGGGTTCAGCCTTAAGCCAGATACGGTTATGCTTGTTAGGAGACTTGGAGAGAGCAAGCATACTAGATTCAGCTTCAACAGTTTCACGGTAAGAGACAACTGGAGGAGAGACCTTCAATGGAATACCGGCGTGGTCTTCTTCAAGATCCTTCAAGCAAATTTCCAAGTGCAATTCACCGGAGCATGCAATAATGTGTTCACCAGAGGAAGACATGTAAGACAAGACACAAGGGTCGGACTTTGACAATCGCTTAAGACCTTCAACGAGCTTGGGCAAATCGTTAGCGTTCTTGACATCAACAGCGACTTCGACGACTGGGGAGACAGAGAACTTCATAACCTTCAAGTTATGAGCAGCCTCGGAGGTGGTCAAAGTACCAGACTTAAGCAAGAACTGATCAACACCAACAAGACCGACAATGTTACCAGCAGGAACATCATCAATGGGTTCGACGAATCGTCCCATCATCAAAACAGTTCTCTGGATAGCCTTGATGAACAAATCATCCTTCTTACCAGGAACGTAGTTAGGACCTTGGATTCTAACCTTTTGGCCAGATCGGACAGTACCAGAGAAAACACGACCAAAGGCGTAGAATCGACCCTTATCAGAGGTGGGTACCATCTTGGAGACGTAAAGCATAAGCTCGGCCTTAGGGTCACAAGCCTTGATACCGAGACAGACAGAGTCATCGGAGGGACCTTCGTACAGGGTCTCAGCACGGTAGTTCTGGGCAGTGATAGGAGAGGGCAAGTGGATAACAATCATTTCCATCAAGGCGTCAGCAGCGGGCAAGAACTTTCTCATGACAACCTTAAGCAAGGCCTTACCTTCAAGTTCCTTTTCATCGGACTTGAGGTTGATTTCCAACTTTTGCAAAAGAGTAGGAATTTCCTCCTTCTTGTAGTTCATGATAGCAGAGAAGATCTTGAAGATAGGTTCCAAAATGAACATGTTGAAGGCACGTTCAAGTTCCTTACCGTCAGCATCTCTGTCCTTGTTGGTCCACTTCTTGGTCTTAGGGTTGAAGTACGAGTCACCCCAAAGTCTTTGCATCATCTTTTCTCTATCAACACCAAACTTCTTAGAGTACTTAATGGCGAATTGACGGATGGTGAAAGCCCAACCGTGGAGACCGGAAGCGAAAGCAACGGTACCCTTCTCAGGGTAGACCTGGACATCACCAAGAACCTCATCACGGTAAGTAGAGATAACTACGTTAACGGATTCAACAGTTCTCTGGAAAGTGTTGTAAAGATCTTCCTTAGAGACTTGCAATTCAAGCAAAGCTCTGTCAACCTTGTTGATAACAACAACAGGCTTGATACGTTCACCGAGGGCCTGTCGCAACACAGTTTCGGTTTGGACACAGACACCTTCAATGGTATCGACAACAACAAGAGCACCATCGGTGACTCGAAGGGCAGCGGTAACTTCAGAACTGAAGTCAACGTGACCGGGAGAATCAATCAAGTTAACCAAGAACTCAGTACCGTCGGTCTTCTGCTTGATTTCCTTAACGTCCTCTTCAGTCATTTCACCGTAAAGGGAAATGGCAGTGGACTTAATGGTAATACCTCTTTCCTGTTCATCCTTTCGGGTATCAGTGAAACGGGCTTCACCAGCCTTAGCAGCTGAAATGATACCAGCTCTCTGAACCAAAGAGTCAGTCAAAGTGGACTTACCGTGATCGACGTGGGCAATGACCGACATGTTTCGGACATTGGCCACCTTGTCCATCAAGGCTCTCATTTGCTAAAAAAAACATGTTAGGAATCTATACATTGTAATCATTTTCATTATCAATCATCATCATCATCATCATCAGATTGAAATTTTTTTTTTCCTCTTGAAGTGGCAACAACAACCAGACCAGAAAAATTTTTTTCATTCAAGAAGAACGAATGCCAGAAGACTTACATCAACGGTGAAATTAACTAGAAACCTGTTAGAACCATGTCCGTAACGAAACGTAAAACCCAATCAATGATAAAACTTACCCATTTTGAATGAAAAAACACCCTAACAAAAAAAATATGTGAAAAAAAAATGTACAGATAACTCAATAAGTTAAGACAATTAATAAAAAAAAAGTAGAAACCTGGCAAAAAGAACACTAACTAGTCTTTCCTTTAACACTAAAGAAGAAACACAGAAAGTAAAGAATGCCTTAAAGGGTGGGTTTCAAAGAGGGTAAACTTCTTTGGAAAAAAACTGTTGTTATCGCAAAGAAGAAGAGAGGGGGGTGTTTGAAGGGGAAAAGAAAAAAAGGGTAAAAAAAAATTTTTGGCAGGGACAATAAATTTTCACCGCCGATGCTACTACCAGCACAGTGGGTGGTGGTAAGTGCGGCATCAGCGCATACTACTCACCACACACTACAGTATACTACTACAGTATACTACTACAGTAGTAGCAGTAGTTTATTACTACTGTGTGGGTATTACGTAATACACTCCCCGATGATCGATTACTGGGTGCGGGTGGTGGTGGTGGGGTGTTTTGCGGGTAACTCTGGGCATGGCTTCTGCCTCTTTCTCTCTCTCTCTGCCAATCGATTGTTCGGGGTTAACGCATGTTTCTTTTACTCCGAGAGGTTTCTATTTGTAGAATGAGTTTCCATGGCAACGCAATTGAAGTATTCACCCTTTCATACTGTATAGTGGTAATTTATTTTACATGTACATGCATGTGCAAGTACATGTATACGGATCAGGATTACAACTTCATTTTCAACATTCAACTTTCAACTACAGACGCGCCACATCTTAACAAGCTGTTTTGACAACAGGCAGAACTGGCTTTATTGTTGTTTTGCAAATGCAAGTTTCGGACAGCTGGCTGGGAGAACACGATTTCAATATTTTCCCATCTTTCTCACTTTCTTACGAGAAGAAAAAGTCGTCCAAAAAATCTTCATTTCGGCTTTCTAAAAACACCAAGAATGTTGTTCCTATAAAATTTAAAGAAGATGAGATTACAGCTCCTAGAGAACTTAAGCCTGGCACAAAGTTGTCTTTGGATACGCTAAGATCTGATGCATT
Source organism: Groenewaldozyma auringiensis (assembly GCA_030574195.1). Classification (NCBI taxonomy): domain Eukaryota; kingdom Fungi; phylum Ascomycota; class Dipodascomycetes; order Dipodascales; family Trichomonascaceae; genus Groenewaldozyma; species Groenewaldozyma auringiensis. Next base: position 8,714 of record JAJMEP010000044.1, read on the forward strand.
AGCGAGACTTGCTAGAAGTGGAGTACGCGAATCCAAGAATGAAAAAACTGATTCTGACTCAGAGGTGACAGAGGACCAGAAAGTACGAGTCTTGTCAATGCTTCATGAAAAAAAAGCAAGCAATGCACGCGGTAGTGGTGGCGCTGGAGACAGAATGATGCTTTGGCCAGGTATGGTTTTATCTGAGTATGATTTACCTCCAGATGTTCCCAAGTATGGGTTCAGGCAGGCCAAAATTCATACTTTTTTGATTGGACTGGCATACGCCAAGAATAGATCAGAAGCTATTTCGCTACTACAAGAGATTCAAAAAATATTTATTGTCATTGGGGTGCCTTACGAATATTGGGTGGAGAATCTGATCATTCAACTTCCAGGTCCATTATTCGATGTAAGGGATTATTTACTAGAACACAAGAGAACCACAGATTGGTATGAGTTTTGTATTAAGGTCATAAATAGAACACCAGCTGTATAAAGCAAAGGTGAGAGACCGAATTGGCTCTTTTTTTTGTTGTTGTCATTGTTGTTGTTGTTTATTTATTTTTTCAAAAGGGTAACCACATCTTCATCTTGGAGAACATGCGTTAACCCAACATATTGTGGCTGATGCTTCACACTGGATCCGTAAACCATGGCCACTCTGAAATCGTCAACAAGACTCTTATGGATCATGTTACAGAAATCTTCTATTGTACACTTGTCAGATCTTAAAACAACTGGTTCATTATAATCTGGCATTTGACCTTTAGGTTTCGTGTACACTCGGACCAATTTCAGCTTATCCCACATGACTTCTAGTAACTCGTCGAAGTTCCACTCGTTTTCTGATGAAATGGGAACTGCGTTGGGAATGCGGTATAGTAAGTCCAACTCTTCAATAGAAATGGAATCAATCTTGTTCAAAACATATACAGCTGGGATATATCTTCGATTCTGTGCTTCGAGAACATCAATAAGATCATCAACTGTAGCGTCACATCGGAACGCAATATCTGCAGAAGTTATTCTGTATTCTGACATGACGGCTTTGATCTCATCATGATCCAAGTTGGTTAATGGAACTGTGTTAGTGATGTTGATTCCTCCTTTCTCCTTTTTCTTGAACACTATATTTGGAGGTTCTCGATTTAACCTGATTCCAAACCCTTCCAATTCAGCTTCTATAATCTGTTTATGCTGTAACGGCTTGTTGACATCCAACACAATGAAAATAAGATTACAACTTCTTGCCACCGCAATGACTTGCTTACCTCGACCTTTACCGTCTTTGGCACCTTCAATGATACCGGGCAAATCCAACATTTGGATCTTGGCTCCTCGGTACTGAATAATACCAGGAACAGTTGTAAGAGTAGTGAACTCATATGCTGCAGCTTCAGAATGTGTACCCGTAAGTTTACTCAATAATGTACTTTTACCCACCGAGGGGAATCCAATAAATCCTACCGAGGCCACACCAGTACGGGCAACATCGAATCCTAACCCACCACCACCTCCTGAACTACTTGAACCTGCTAGCAACTCTCGCTTAAGTTTAGCTAGCTTGGCCTTCAACTGACCCAAATGGTAGTTTGTGGCCTTGTTCTTTTGGGTTCTAGCCATTTCATCTTCAATCTACATCACGGTTAGGTCCTTTAACTTCTTTTACACACTTTTTTTTTTTTTTTTTTCCTCTCCAACTTGTATAAAAAACCACTTACAGCTTTGATCTAGAGACTTAGGTTAGCACACACTTACAATTACAGAAAATTCTCTTTAAAAAAATTTCACCAACTTACCTTATCCACCGTAGTCGCCATTTTGAAAAATTAAACAGGATAATTCTTTTACAAAAAGGGTTTATGTATTTTCACACTCGCAAATTCGCAATGGTGAATTTCAAGGCCAAAGAAAAAAAAATTAAATGTGTTACTGTTAAAACTTCACAGTCAAATTTTTGATCGTGATGATGGGATCGTCATTTTTCAGTGTAACTTCACGTACGTTCAGGCAGTTATAAAATAAAATAATAAAAAAAAAATCTGAAAAATTTAACTTCTCTGAGTAACAATACGTAACTTGGAATTTTTCTTCCAGGATATAAATACTTTCTGATTCCAGCCTGTATAGATCATTCAAAGAAATATACTGTGGAACTTGAATCACAATGGCGAAGAAGTAAGTTTTTTTTGCCTTCCCTGCTTAATCTTCATTAACGACATGAACTAACAAACTTTTTTGTAGAGATAAAAAATCAAAGCAAGCCTACTGGGACGAGGAGGAAGAAGAACAGCAAGCAGTTGAAGATGTCAGTGCCACTGCCAGTCCTGCTCCCGAAGACGCCACTGAGGAAGGTGGCGCTGAGCCCTCAGGACCTTCCGAGCCCGTAGTTGCCAGCGCTGCTGACGACTTCGAGGATAACAGTTTGCTTTCCGCGTTGAAGCGATCAAAGAAGAGAAAGGACCAGAAGAAGGCCGATGCTGAAGAGGCAAACAAGAAGCCTGACGATGCCGGTCCTCAAGTTAAGAGTAAAAAGGAAAAGGAAAAGGAGAAGAAGGAGCGTGAAAAACAGAAAAAGAAGCAACAAGCTGAACGGAAAAAGGCCCCCATGCCTATAAATAATTCCAAGCAGTCCACTCCTGAACCTTCTTCCGACTCACAAGAATCTTCTCCAGCTGCTACATCTAAGCCAGCCGCTGGCGGGAAGCCCAAGAAGAAGAGTGCTGTTGTTCTTGCTCTTGAGAAACAGTTAGCTGCTAAGCGTGCTGCTGAAGAGGCTCAGAGACAAGCAGACGAAGAAGAGAAAAAGAAACTCGAAGAGCTTGAAAGATTGGCTGCAGAGGAAGAGCGATTGAAGGAAGAAGCTCGTTTGAAGAAGAAGGAGCGTGAAAAGCAAAAGAAGGAAGAACTTCGTGCCCAGGGTAAACTTTTGACCAAAAAGCAAAAAGAACAAAAGGCATTACAAGAAAAACGAAGAAATGATCTTTTGGCCTCTGGTGTTGTAGTTGAAGGTCTTCAATCCAACTCTGCTTCCAAGAGACCAGTTTACGAAAAGAAGAAGCCTAAGAAGAAGGAAGAGGTTAAACAAGAACCATCTCCACCTCCTTCAGAGGAAGATAAGAGTGAAGTGGCAACTCCTGAACCAGAAGTTGCTGAAGCTAAACCTGCCGCCGCCGCCTCTGAGGAAAAACCTGCTGAAGAAGAGGAGTCTCTTTTGGGTAACTGGGAAGATGCCTTGGGTGATGATGGTGAAGTTATGGATAACTGGGAATCCATGCTTGAGGACGAAGAAAACAAAGAAGAAAAGAAGGCTGAAGAAGCTGCACCTACACCTGCACCCACACCTTCTGCAGAAGTAGTGGCTTCTGAAGCCTCCACCAAGGCTAACGGCAAGCAGAAGAAGGATGAAAGTGCTGAAGCTAAAGCTGATGAAGACAAGTCGGTTCTGGATAAGGGATTAGTTCTCACTGAAGAAAAACGTAAAGAGGTTGCTGAGCGACGAGAAGAGCGACTCAACAAGGCAGTTGCTGGCGCCAGTGCTAAGAATTTACGATCCCCCATCTGTTGTATTTTGGGTCACGTCGATACTGGTAAGACCAAGTTGTTGGACAAAATCAGACAAACCAATGTTCAAGAGGGCGAAGCCGGTGGTATCACCCAGCAGATTGGTGCTACCTATTTCCCCATTGATGCCATTGAGCAAAAAACTAAAGTCATGGAGAAATACGTTAAGCCTGCATACAATGTTCCTGGTTTACTTATCATTGATACCCCTGGTCACGAGTCCTTCACAAACTTAAGATCAAGAGGTTCATCACTGTGTAACATTGCCATTCTTGTCGTTGATATTATGCATGGTTTGGAACAACAGACTCTTGAATCATTGCGACTTTTGAGAGACAAGAAGACTCCATTTGTTGTTGCTCTTAACAAGATTGATCGTTTATACGATTGGGAGACTATTCCTAACAACTCATTCAGAGACTCTTTAGCTAAACAGAAGAGTTCAGTTCAAAGAGAATTCTGGGACAGATTAGAAAAAACCAAATTGGCATTTGCTGAACAAGGTTTGAACTCTGAGCTTTACTATCAGAACAAGAACTTGGCTAAGACTGTATCTTTGATTCCTACTTCTGCTGTTACTGGTGAGGGTGTTCCCGATTTACTTTACTTACTTTTGGAATTGACTCAAAGCAGAATGAGCAAGCAACTCATGTACCTTTCACAACTTGAAGCAACCGTTTTGGAAGTTAAGGTTATTGAAGGTTTGGGTACCACTATTGATGTTGTTTTATCAAATGGTATTCTTCATGAGGGTGACCGTATCGTACTCTGTGGTATGAACGGGCCAATTGCTACTAATGTCAGAGCATTGCTTACTCCACAGCCATTACGTGAATTACGTATCAAGTCTCAATATGTTCATCACAAGGAAGTCAAGGCTGCATTGGGTGTCAAGATTTCTGCTCCTGATTTGGATAAAGCAGTTGCTGGTTCAAGATTGCTTTTGGTTGGTCCTGATGACGACGAAGAAGAATTAATGGACGAAATTATGGATGATCTTACTGGATTATTGGACTCTGTTGATAGTTCAGGTAAGGGTGTCTGTGTCCAGGCCTCTACTTTGGGTTCGTTGGAAGCTCTTTTGGATTTCTTGAAGGATATGAAGATTCCTGTCATGTCTATTGGTCTCGGTACTGTATATAAGCGAGATATCATGAAGGCATCTACAATGCTTGAAAAGGCACCAGAATTAGCGATAATGTTGTGTTTTGATGTTAAAGTCGACAAGGAAGCTGAGCAATATGCCCAAGAGCAAAATATTAGAATTTTCAGCGCTGATGTCATTTATCACTTATTCGATGCCTTTACTGAATACCAGCAACAACTTTTGGAGCAACGACGAAAGGATATTGCCCATGAAGCTGTTTACCCATGTGTATTGAAGACCTTGCAAGTTATCAACAAGAGAAACCCAATGATTATTGGTGTTGATATCATTGAAGGAAGTTTAAAAATTGGTACACCTATTGCAGTTGTCAAGAATGACCCAGCAACTGGTCAGAAGCAAGTCTTACCTCTCGGTAAGGTCATTTCTTTGGAAGTTAACCACAAGCCTGTCGATCAAGTTCGAAAGGGTGGCGCTAACGCTGGTGTGGCTATGAGATTAGAAGCAGGTGCCATGACATTGCCTACCTGGGGAAGACACATGGATGAAAAAGATCCATTGTATTCTTTAATCACTCGTAAGTCTATTGACGTTTTGAAGGACCCTGCTTTCAGATCAGATGTTCCTCGTGATGACTGGTTACTTATCAAACAGCTCAAGACTGTTTTCAACATTAAATAGTGTTTGTTCTTCTCTGTGTAAAAATTAATGCTAATGGTTATATTTTCTCTATTTATAATGTACAATCTTGCCAACGGGCAACGTAGGCAATAGGACTACCAACGTTTCTGAACAGTATACGCTGGTCTTCGTGTGATTTAAGTATACCTCCTATACCAGTACCTTTACCCTTTAAAAGGTTTTGCCCGCCTGTAGTGATGAACCCTATCAGATCATCATGTTTCAGATCTTCAGCAATATTATTGGGCAGTTTGTCGTCGGAAACATCAGCCCATTTGCTATGCAGCTTATAAACTCTTGCTCTATCCTTTGGCACTCCGTTATTCCTGCATACAATTTTAATCATTTTGAAGTATAGACATATGTTTCGAGTAGGTCGGTTCAACCTTAACAGAATCTGGTTCCAGTCATTTTTGAACGGATGTTCATCATCTTTCCCCTCAAATGCCTTGAACGAGTTTCTTTTACTCTTTGGCCTGCGTTTCCATTCAGACTCCAGCGCTTTAGATATTCCAGCCTGCGAGTCAAAATATGCTGCCGTGCCTATAAAATCATTGGGAAATGACGGTTGTTCCAGTTCAAAATCTCGTTGTTGTAGCTGTTTCAATCCGCCCATAGTGACCTCAGGCACTTGCACAACGTTATGCCAAAAGGGTAGTACCCACCCCCAGGGCAGTAAAATAGTTATAGCACCATCGGTACGCATATAAATAATAGATGGTATGGATGCTGTGGATGTATTATGAGGTAACCGGTGGTTACCAGGTCCAGCCTTACTTTTAGCAGAATTGATGTCTTTGACTTTCAGCTGGTTTGACATTGATTCTATTCGCGCCTCGTGGTCAAGAAGATGTAACTGTGCAGATTTATCAAACAAATGATCCCATTGTCTTAATGGTACACTCTTAGGTTTACCATCTTTAGGGTTATACAGTCTTGGATCTTTAGCCCTGAGATTTATATAAGACCGCGTGGGTAAAGACCTTGTGTCTGAAAGACTGGTAGCACTCAACCATTCTTGTTTGAACTGCTCGTCAGGGTTATCAAGCTCTACAACTCGTTTCAAAATGTCTAATGCTCTTGGACCTGAGATATCTATTGATCCGATAGAATACCTGCAGTCTAGAACATCGACCCCAACAGCAATTTCTTCAATTAATGCAAAGAAAGTTGAAAAAATCGAGGGATGCAACCTGACTAAAGCCCTGGGCTTTGTAGGATCAATCAAAACAACTGCCGGACCTAAAATAAGGCTAGAATTTTTGATAACCCCCTCCCATAAATTGCCAGGAGCTGTATTTATCGCATACTTAGCCAAAGCATCTACTAATACATCATGGGTTTTCGACTCCAGTAACATAGTACCGTAATAGCTGGTATCAACTGCTAAGGCGCCCTTCTGGTGGACGGTCCGATGAACAACCCGGTAACTTTTCATGGAAGGCGTTTCCGGTATCGAGTACCCCCAATTAGTGACCATATGCGCTCGTTTAGCGTGCCATACGTGAGTAGGTAGCCATACTTTATCCAGCTGTCGTTTGGCATAAGTGAACTCACCGCTTGGAGGTTTAGCTAACTTATTTATCGTAGTTTTATCTGGCAAAACATTTTTATCGTCAGACGGCACCGCAGAGGACTGGCTTTTCTGCTGATGCGCCCGTTCAATTGCCATTTCCTTAGCACGTTCAAATCCACGTAGAGTTTTAGACTTCTTCTTGGGAACGTTATCCGCGGTCATTTCAAACCTGACTCTACCACGGATTTTTTGCGGTACCCGTTTAGGATCATGACTGGCCGTTCTTCTTCGCAGAACACGCGGCAAAGACTGGAAAGCACGCTGTTTGTTAGATGACCTCGACGCTGACTGGGATTTCTGCAAAAGTTCTATCTCAAACTGTCTCGCTTGAACAAACGAAGGAACATCTAGAACACCAGAGACCAACGATCTATCTTTGTTCGAAGATAAAATCTTCGCAGAGTCCATGCTATCATTTCTACCCCGTTTACCCATCAATGCGTATATAAATGTATCAAAGAAAGTAGCTTAACAGTTCTTCTTTATCAATATAGCTGGTTCCTAAAATTTTATAAATGCGTTTCTTGTAGGGTATTTTTCATGTTGGAATTGATGCACTGATGATAAATGCTGATTTTTCAAAGCTGGAGGTTCAGCCGTACGAGAAGCGTAAACTTTTGTCTTCCACCCACTCGTTCGTTGAACGATCGTAAAATCGACCCCACTACTATCTACTACTTACTTTGGCTACACACACCGCGCGCGCGGTATCGCAAATTTTAACCACAAAGAGTCATTTTCTTCATCGGATAGTGGGAAAAAGTATAAAAAGAGTTTGGGTCCCATAGAAAATTTTAGTTCTTACTGGACTCGACATCCAGTCAAAGTTAACCATATAGTCCATTTTCTCTTGCTTTGTTAACAGCAACAAAACAAAGACCAAATCTTGAATCAAACCAACCAAACTGACACTCTTCTAGCTGAGTAACTGTATAAAATGGCTGACGTTGTTCTCGGAGCTCAATGGGGCGACGAAGGCAAGGGTAAACTCGTTGACATTCTGTGCGACCAAATTGAATTGTGTGTTAGATGCCAAGGAGGTAACAATGCCGGACACACCATTGTTGTTAATGATGTCAAGTATGATTTCCATATGTTGCCCTCGGGGCTTGTCAACCCTAAGTGCGACAATCTCATCGGGTCGGGTGTTGTTCTTTCGTTGTCTGGGTTCTTTGAGGAATTGGGAAACCTGGAGAAGAAAGGTTTGAAAGACGCTGGATCAAGACTTTTCGTTTCTTCTAGAGCTCATTTGGTTTTTGATTTCCATAAATTGACTGATGCTTTGAAAGAAGCCGAACTCAGTACCACCAATAAGGCTATCGGTACCACCGGAAAGGGTATCGGACCTACTTATTCCACCAAGGCTAGTAGATCCGGTATCCGTGTCCACCACCTTGTTTCGCAAGAACCCGGTGCTTGGGCCGAGTTCGAAACCAGATACAGAAGGTTGTTGGACTCCAGACGGAAACGATACGGCGAGTTCACTTTCGACGTTGAAGCCGATCTTGCCAAGTACAAGGTCTATGCTGAGAAGCTCAGACCCTTTGTTGTCGATGCAGTTACGTTTATTCACAAGGCCCTTGCTCAGAAGAAACGGATACTGGTCGAAGGTGCTAATGCCCTCATGCTTGATATCGACTACGGTACTTACCCTTACGTCACTTCAAGCAGCACCAGTATAGGCGGGGTCTGCACTGGTGCAGCTATCCCCCCACATGCTATTAACCATATTTACGGTGTTGTCAAGGCCTACACTACCCGTGTCGGAGGAGGGCCCTTCCCCACCGAGCAGTTGAACGAGGACGGTGACAAGCTGCAAACCATCGGTGCCGAGTATGGTGTCACTACGGGTAGAAAGCGTCGTTGCGGTTGGTTGGATCTTGTTGTGCTCAAGTACTCCACTTTGATCAACGGGTACACCGAGCTTAACATCACCAAGCTTGACGTGTTGGACACTTTCAAGGAAATCAAGGTCGGTGTTGCTTACAAGCTCGACGGTAAGACTCTTGAAGGGTTCCCCGAAGACCTTGCTCTCTTGGAGAGAGTCGAGGTTGAGTACGTTACTTTACCCGGATGGCAGACAAACATCTCCGATAAGACTTCTTATGACGATTTGCCTCAGGCCGCTAAGGACTACCTCAAGTTCATTGAGGACTTTGTTGGTGTTAAGATCAAGTGGGTTGGCGTCGGTCCTGGACGTGACTCCATGTTGGTTATAGATTAATGATAAAATTTGGATTCTTTATTTTTTTGTATGACTAGAATATAACCAATTCATTATTACTACTTTTATTATTACTACTACACACTTATTTTTCGTTTTAACAGACAGTATCTGTTCCATTCAAGTCTGGACCTCGTATAAGGTACTATTGATTGAGGTACCCATAAATACCGGGCAATACCCTGGCTTGCATCTTTATCGAGAATCCGGGTACAGAAAACTGATTCCCAGGTCTCGGTATCATTAATATACACGGACTCATAGTCACCAGCAGGTACATCGGTATCAATGATGAATTCGCATTGAGACTCTGGCACGTACTTACTCTTGTCTTCTTGGTTGAGATTGTTGAACGTTTGGTCGCCTACTGAACTGGTACCCTCAAGCGCCCACCACGGAGTATTTTTGAATGGTGGTTCGATGAACTCACCAGGAAGCAACCCATCAAACCCGCTTTTGATAAATTTTAGCCGTTGAGTTTCATTGAGAAAGTATGAAGACGTGAACCGGTACCATTCTCGGCCAACACACACATTCCCCTCCCCGGCAGAGGCAACCACAGAATACACTTGTAAAGGCGCGTTGTAGTACATAGAAAGCGCTGTAGTTCTTAATGCGCACACCACCGTGGTGGCCAAAAGCGCCCCAGCAACAGGAAACAGTCTGAAAAGACGGTTGATTCTCAAACTGCTCGATGCAATTCGCCATACTCTGTTAAGAAGCTCAAATGAAATGGCAGCGTTAAGGCATATTGAAGGGTATACCACAAACATGAACCGTTCCTCTTTGTGAGGTTGCGCGAGAAAGATACCCATCCACAAATACATGGGACTAATGATTGTCAGTAACCTTGTGAAGGGGATTGACGTAAACTTGATATCAATGAGATGACACAGAATACCCAAAGGCAATGCTATCACTGCTAAGGGGAAAATCATCCCAAAATTAAGGAAAAGGTTCATTGGATAAAAAAACCATGGCTCAGTACCAAAAATATCAGGACCACTTGATTTATCAGCGTTTAACACGTTATAAGCAACAATATTATATGGAACCAGCTCCAATTTTTTGTAAAAAATACCGTCAATCAGTACAATACTTATCACCGATGTACCAACAATTGCAATCAGTTTGAACCCTGTTCGAACCAAGGGACTTAACTTTCGTCGCACAAATAGTACATTTAACCCGTATTCCACCGCAAAAGGTACAGCCACTACGCCAGCAAAGGGCCAACCCAGTAAAGCGCCAATAGCCGTAAACGATACACCTTTCACGAGATTGGCGCCATCATCTACGGGGCGACGAACAAAAGACGATAACGCCAGGGCGAACATATGCATGGCAAACGACGAGGGCAAATACGCCACGGTAGAATGATAGTTACCAGTAGCAACAAGTGAAAAAATTGTACACCATGCAGCTACACGGGATGAGACATGTTTACTCAAAGCTCTGTGTAACTTGAATTCAAGCATCGTAGCACATGCTGCAAAAACGTATCTGAGCGCGAAAAACGCACTTGCTCCTTTTACTCCAGCAAGAATTTCCGCTGTTTTGATAACCAATGCATGTAGCGACACGTAAGCCCAGCTTCGTATCGCATATACAGGCGAATATTCCCACGTCTGGAGACCGAATTGATCTGTAAGGTAATGAGTTGGTTCCCAGTAATTGAACACCTCATCACAGTCGGTCACTATGGAGTATTTGGCGTAGAGCAACCTTATAATGAGCACACCAATCCAAAGTAAGTCCCGTTTCCTCGCCATTGTTCAATGGATCTGGATAATTTTATGACTGCAAAACTGGTTAAAATGGTCAATTGCCAAACAGCGGTTGATTAAGTTTGATCTCAACTATGTTAAAGAAAATAGACTGGAGAGAGCCAGACAGGCTTACCTATAAAAATACAAACGGCCAGAAAAAAGCTCCAAAGCATTTGGACAATGTTTTAAGTGGAAAAAAGAAGAATTTCTATGTAAGATACATATAAATATATGACGTAAATATGCGGTGCTGGGGGTTTGATTGTTTTAGATGGGTTCCTCAAGGAAATCAGTAGAATTGAACTTGGCCTTTGAATTCTCATCCTCACGAGCGATCAAATATCTCGGTAATCTGAACTTACCGTCAGTGTAAACAGATTCTTCAGGATCCCAGCCTGGAACATCTTTCATGACTTCAGCTTCCCATTGTCTTCGAGCCAACACTCTTCTAACTGTATCTCGGTCCTTTTCAGCCTCTAATAATGGTAACAAATAGATACGCGACCATTTCTTTTCTCTAGTCAGCTCATTACGCTCCTTAACATTGACACCCCATCTGTAGAGCCCGTATCCACAAATTCCAAGCACGGCCGCAAAGTATATAGTAGGGCGAAATCCTCTTGAGGGAAGGTTTCTCTAAACAAAATCCAGTTAGACTTGAGACCAGAAAAAAGCTACTCTTTTTTTCTCCAGCTATTATATTCCAGCCATCAGGGGCTCAACAAGATAGAGAGAATTTTGCATCAAACAGCACATACCTTCCATTGAACAGGCTCATATCCGCCGTTGGGAGGCAAATCCTGGACCATTTTTACCAAACAAACGAGATTCGTAGTTGAAAATTGAATGAAATCACTGTTATTGGTCAATCACAGATTTTGTATGATCTCCAACCTTAAAATCTGTAATTACAGTGTGCACACACACAAACTCATGGTTGATGCCTGGTATCACACTGTAATCGCCCATACGTACCACTGTAGTACAGTAATCGCCAGTAACGCATACTCAGTATACTCATTAGATTACGTAGTACCAGGCTGGTACTAACTTTAAATAGGGGAAAACGGTCGCCCCGGCAAACCCTCGACCGGGCTCACGCCATGTTAACATTGTTCAAGACGTTACACTAGATAGATATATTCTGGTCAACACCCTCCCCACCGAGAATTCACTCAATTGGTTTCGGAACCCTTTTAAAAGCATTGGAATTCATACAGCCGAATTGCTATTTAAATTTGAATCTTTCTATTTGCATATTAGCTGATATAAACTCAACATGAGCAAGATTACAAGTGCCAAACAGGCTGAACTTTTCCTCGATCAATATGACACCTTTTTGTTCGACTGTGATGGAGTTTTATGGGTCGGTACCCATCTGTTGCCTCATGTGGTAGAGACGTTGGATCTTTTACGGTCTAGAGGCAAGAAACTGATCTTTGTGACCAACAATTCGACCAAGTCTAGAAAAGCTTACACCAAAAAGTTTGCAAAGTTCGGCATAACTGTCACAGTCGAAGAAATCTTCAGTTCCTCGTATGCTGCTGCAGTATACCTTGACAAAGTAGTCAAGTTCCCCAAGCACGAGAAAAAGGTTTTGGTTGTCGGAGAGTCGGGACCTGGTGAAGAATTAGAGGCAGTTGGTATCCAGCATATTGGTGGAAGTGATCCCAGCTTAAACAGAGATATGACTGATGAAGATGTTGCCGAGTTAAAACTGGACCCTTCCATTGGTGCTGTTTTATGCGGATTAGACCAGAAGTTCAACTACTTGAAGATATCAAGAGCAATGTGCCAATTACAAGACCCTAATACGCTGTTTGTCGCTACAAATATAGATTCAACTTACCCCTCGCATGGTAAGCTTCTCCCTGGTGCTGGAACTGTTGTTGGCACTTTGATAACCTGCACAGGCCGTCAGCCTGTAGCAGTAGGCAAACCTTCATCCACAATGATGGACGCTATCAAGGCAAAACTTGAATTTGATCCTAAACGAACATGTATGGTCGGAGATCGTCTTAATACCGATATGCAGTTCGGGATCAACGGCGGGCTCGGAACTTTCATGGTTCTCACCGGTGTCGACAAAGAAGAATCAATCCTTGCTGATAATGCAACAGTTGTTCCCAAGTTTTACGCCGATAGACTTGGTGTTCTCTATGAATTGTTGGGATCTCAAAATTAATGGGAAAGTTAACTTGAAACTACAGTCATACATTTACAGGAAAATAAGGGTAGGGAGATATTCGTGGGGTTGTTACAAGAGACTTTGAAAATCATTTGAAATTATTGCGCTTAACGTTTGCTTGATACACTCATAATTAACAGTTCAGGGAATTATCATAATTATGTTAGTATGAATACCATCATCTACGCAAGTGACGTTACCAAACGGGGTTCTTATCTTTGAAACGACATCAATTAATTTTTTTCTTTACCGAAATAACTGTCCATATCAGGATGTATATTCATTTTTTTGTGAATTCCCAGAATACTACTACAGTATTAATCAATTCATCATTAATGTTTACTCAAAAAATAATAAATTAGAATAACAAAGGGCACTAAATAATTATAATTAATTCCTGGAAGTAAACCTTTCGGTATTTGGCCGCCATGGTATGTTTTTCACATGAATCTCTAACTCTATGGCTGTCCAAAAAATTGAAAGGTTTGATTTGAGTTGAGTGGTAGGTGCGTAACTTTTTTTTTTCCTCTGAAAAATCTCCACTGATTGAACAAAATCCCAGTTTTAAATTTTTTGTAAACAAACAGCATTTACCGAAAATTTGTTTTCCCGGTGCTCGCGATAATATTTCATGTTAGCGAATTTTCCAGAGGTAAGTAAGCAAAAACAAAAAAAAATGGTTTCCAAGCTTTTGGTTTATCTGGAAGTATAATACTTTAACACGGTTTGCCAAGTGTTATTTTGAAATAATTATAATATTATCAACATGAATACCAAAACTAATTCCGCGGCTTAACCATCTCGACCGGTATTATAAAAGTATTTTTTTTTCAGTTGATAATAATTTAAGAGAAAGATAGGGTCAAATATAACAAGCCAACTGAGGCACTCTAGCCCGCACACTAAACCATCAATGATAATATCTTCCCCCCCTCTGTTTTCTTTTGTTTTTATCTTTTTTGGCTTCTCCTTTCTTTTGAAACCGGGTTCGTAGAATTATCACTCACCGAGTATAAAATTATTTTTACTAGGTTCGGTTAAGTTGACCGCAAGATATTACTTTTTATCAGAACTCCAGAAAGTTTCACAGCAACTGAATCATAACAACGGTAGTAAAAAAAGCACGTCCCACAACAAAATGGCGTTATATATATGAAGGCACTGCGTGTCCCTCTATATAAATCATAGCCCCCTACAATGTAACTTAGAGACAAAAGGAGTTATGCCTTGTGTTAACGCATAAGCGCCTGGAGTTTTGAAAACGCTAAAAAAAATACCCTCCTTGGTAGATAGGCTGAAAAAGAGCGTTCTTAGTAAAAAGCATGTCTAACATGCATAAACTGCCCTGCATACAGAACATGCAAGGGGAGCATTGAGCAGAAAACCCTAAGATGTGACAAGGACGAGAACGAGGACGAGAACGAACGACAAAGAACTCAATACACCGGACTTAATAATTTTTTGTTTAGAATTTCCATATCGTCGTCGTATAGACCAGTATATACGATAAAAGTAAACACAAAAGTCTGTGAAAATAAACAAAACTAAGAAAATTCATCAATCTCTGACAGAACCTCTCTATTTTTCTTTCTTTCTAGGTGGTAAGAGCGGTGTGAACCGGCGGGGGTATGATACATTCCGCGGGTATGTGATAAACATAGGTCCGTAACACGTTCAAACTACCTTTAAAGCTTCAAAATAGCCTGATAAAGTGAAAAGGGATTAACGTAAATAAAGTACTAGTAGGAGGACAAGGTTGAAACACCCTTGATCTGTGTCAAAAAAACCTTATGCTAAAAAATATCAAGATATGCCGAAGATAACATAGAATGGTCCAACCTTGAAAACCGATATGCAGGGATGTAAGTCAAAAGCAAAAGCATGAAAAAGAAACAACAATGAATAAACCCACAAGAAAACACCCACATAAGATTCCACAAAAAAAGGAAAGACACATCATGTTTGTGTTCATCTCCGTCGAAAACAAAATAATAATAAGTATTAATAGCCATCCATTGATGTATAAATAGGATGCAGTTCCTCTTTTTAACTCACCCTGCCCTCTTCTCTCTTTCAAATCAATAAATAATTGAAAAGAATTATCTATACAAAAGTACAGGCACAATCTTGCCGACAAAAAAAAACAACCAAGCTTTGCAGTCATTCTCTCTTATTATCTTCACGGTCGTGTTATACTTTTTCATTTTTTTCTTTCTGTCTCCCCTGCCCGCCTTAATCAAATATGAGAAAGTTCTTAAGCTTGTTTGTGGTGGCTAGTGCCATACTTGGATCTGTATCTGGTATAGCGATATCCGACCCTAAAGGTGACTCCAAGGACTACATTATTGTGTTCAAGGATGATCACGTTGTCCAAAAAAGAGACCTTCACCATGAATGGGTTAATAAACACGTTATTAAAGGCTCTCCTGACCATGGAGTCAAGGGCCACTTCGATATTGGCCAAGGGTTTGCAGGGTACCACGGCAAATTCAACCGTGAGCAAATTGCACGTATAAAGAGATCTGACGACATTGCAGCTGTAGAAGAGGACACTCTTGATAGAGTGCAGGCCAACATGTACCTTGAAAACGATTCTCCTTGGGGGCTCGGCAGAATCTCTCACAAGGAAAACCCTCTCGGCAGTGTCTCGCAAAACCAGTACTTTTACGATAGCAGTGGTTCTAAAGACAGCGTAGTCTATATCATTGACACTGGTGTCAGAAGCGACCACCAGGAGTTCACTGGACGTTTGAGACAGGGTCCCAATTACGTCAATGATTATAACGAAGATGAAAGCGGACATGGTACCCACGTTGCTGGCATTGCTGCCGGATACAATGTCGGAGTGAACAAGAATGCAGAAATAGTAGCAGTTAAGATTTTGGATAAAGACGAGGTTGGGTCGCTTTCAGGTTTCCTCAAGGCCGTTCAATGGGTCATTGACGACCATAACAGCAATACTGGAAAAAGAGCTGTTATCAACTACTCTGCAGTAGGCGAAAGCTCCGAATCAAGATCAAGAGCAGTTTCAGAAGCAGTTAACGCTGGAATCATTTTTGTGGGGGCTGCTGGCAACAAGGGCGGCGATGCTTGTGGATTCGGGCCTCCAAACTCATCGCCTAATTTGCAAGGCCAAATTGTTGTAGGAGCCTTGAACTACACTGATTACCCAGCAAGTTTCACCAATTTTGGTAACTGCGTCAGTATGTACGCTCCAGGGGTAGAAATCAGGTCAAGCTACCTGTCATCACCAACAAGTTATGCTACCATGAGCGGAAGCTCAATGTCATCTCCCTATGTCGCAGGACTTGCCTCCTACTACTGGTCATTGGATACAGATGCATCCATGGAATCAATCGTTGATAAAGTTCTCAACTCCAACCAAGACCGTGTTAACGGCGACTTACAAGGCACACCAAACAGAATTGCTTATAACGGAGCCTAGTATTTCTTCGTTTTCTCTCTCTCTTTCTATTCCTTCTTCTTCTTTTTTCTCTCTTCAAAACCGTAACTTATTTAGTATGATATTTAGTTGACGCCCCATTGTTGTTTTCTATTGCATTATACACGTCGTAATTGCAACAACATTGACCATGTTGTAGTTGATTTACTACCCCAGATACATATAAAAACCAAAAGACCATTGATCTAAGATCCTTAACAACAACATCAAACAAGAATTGGAATATGGTCAAGTACGCACGCACTTTCAAAATCCAAGGTACCCAATTAGACGCCACGGATAGAAACTCAAAGATGAGAATTCTTATACCGAAAAGCTCTATAAAGCAGCTGGAAATCTCTTGCATGGAAACTTTGTTCAATGAATATGACTGGGACAAAGAAAACAACATTATGGTCGAAGTAGAAGATAACAACCCCGAGTGTGTTGCAACTATTTCATTCGAAGAATCCAATTTGCAAACTGTATGATAATGTTTATTTTGCACCAGCCAGTTAACCAAGCTAACCAAAAACCAACAATCTAGGTAATCCAGCTTATTTGCCAAACACTTTCAATGACAGCATGCAATGTTCTGCTATCAAAACATGCGTTTAAAAAGTTCAGCCAAAACACAAATACCCCTCATTATCCATCAACTTTATCCAATTCCACCGAGCGAGTAGTTACAACACCATTAGTGGATATGCTGACCGACCTTAAGCTTCTTGAAATGCTGACATACGCGGAAGAATCAACGACTGGACTATTTCATCCCCCGGAACCTCTATTCAAAGTATCACCAATAATACCATTAGAATACCAACCAAGGAATACCGTTTCAATTGATCCTAGCACACTAAGCTTTGAAAACCGCCATCACAAACCCGAGCGGATAAAAGTTGAAATCAAACTGAACTATAAACAGCTTCTAAAAGTTTCCGGAGGCCCAAGAGCAGAGAAGTTGAAAAAACTTGTCCAAAATACCGGGGTCAAATATACTCTGATAAATGAACCCTTATTTAATACTCTTGTACTGACCGGAGAGGAGTCTAAACTGAACACAATTTCAAGACAAATCCATAGTATCGTTTATGGGTTTTGAAGCACTGATATTTTTGTTAGCGATGGTCTCCTTTCAGAAAAACGCGACATGGAACTCGTGTGTACACTGGTGGGCCAAGGTAACAACAATGCGTGCCCTTAAATTTCTAGATGTTTCGAGCTCCACAAAAAAGCAAAAAAAAAAAAAAATCCAACTATAAAAAGGTAGATCGGGATCAGAAAAATTTTTTTTCCCTTTCATTAATATTTATTTTCTTCAACTTGAAACACAACTAATTGGTAAGTGAAAACTCTACATTTTTTCAAAAAAAACCAGTTGGAGGTTTAAGTGAAGTTGGTTTGGGTTTAGAATGATGACATATTGAACCGGTTTTTCCATTTTGTATCCTACTCGACTATGAGGATAGCATAGGGTGCTGTGCAAATGCAGTAATGTATTTGGACTATCACAGCTTTTACTTGCCAGTAATATACTTGCAACTGACCTTTACCCAACCAATTTCACTTTGGGATCCATTACGTTTCTCTTTAGAGAGTGTATTGTTTACTAACTATTTAGGTTTTCAATTGGTTGTGTATCAACTCCCCTTCAAAAGGTAAGCATACTTTTCTTTTGTAAAGTTTGTGTTTGGAGAGAATTTTTACATGATGAAAAAACCCTTCGAACATTCGCAGTTTCCTCGGTAGTACGCATTGAACCCATTCTAGCGTACCAGTGACCGCCGTAGTCCTTCCTGGGATGTCTGATTAAATTCTCTCTTCACAGGTTTTATTTTTAAAATTTTTCTGTTATCAGTTGACTAACATGTTTAGATGTGCATTCTATAAATTCTACCCCGTATGTCGTTTATATGTTCATATGATGTTTGTATGATGTCTATTTAATGTACTTCTTTAATCCTCTAAGACGATTGACTGCATCTTCTAAAATATGGTCATCTTTGCATACTGCGAATCGTAGGAAATTCTCAGCAATGTGAGCATTATGCTCGACGTAGAATTCACTGGGAGGAATAGCCACAACGCCCAACTCTCTGATGAGCCAGTAAGCAGTTCTGTAATCCTTAGCTCTACCGTGGACGACTACATCTGGGAAGGGGTAATCTTCTGGCACTTGGACTCTTGAGAAATTGACCAAAACAAAGTATCCGCCCTCTGGGATAGTGTATGCCAGACCCAATTCATCCCAGATAGAGTTGAAGATCTTATACTTTCTTTCAAAACTCTCTATTTGAGTCTTGTAGTAGTCGTTGGTCTCTGCAAGAGTCAATGAATGGGCAACGGCTTCTTGCAAGGGCGAATTTGCCGTGAAACAGATTCGAGTGTTAGCCGCAGCAACGTACTTGATAAGATCAGGATGGCCAATAAGCCACCCGATTCTCCATCCAGTAGCCGAAAAGGTCTTACCTGCAGATCCCACAGTCAGAGTAAGACGTGCCAGTTCGGGCGACAAGGTGGCCACTCGAACAAATGGCTTGTAGTACAACCTATCGTAGACTTCGTCAGAAAGAATGATGATATTATGCTCAACGGCAATTTTCCCAATCTCCTCCAGCTCTTCCTTAGAAAAGACTTTTCCAGTAGGGTTTTGAGGACTGTTCAACACGATGATCTTGGTTCTGTCGGTAACAGCGGCCCTAAACTCATCGTAGTCCAACTTCCACTCAGCTGAAGATGATGTTCTTGTATCCGCGTCACTGGGAGGATGCAAGGGAACATAGACAACCTTTCCGCCAGGTAACTCAATGTTGGAAATGTACTGGTCAAAGAAGGGTTCTATAACAATGACCTCGTCACCAGGATTCAAAAATGCAGTGAAAGCTGAGTACATTCCCTCGTTGGCACCAGAGGTAACCACGATCTCGGTATCAGGGTCCAATTCTCTGTTGAAGTAAGGAGAGTATGCCTTTGAAAGTGCCTTTTTCAGTGAAGGGCGACCTTTAGTAGGAGAGTACTGGTTCAATAAAGGCACATCCAAGGCTTTTTTGGCAGCTTCAATTGCGAAATCTGGGGGTGAGTAAGAGAAAAACCCCTGGCCGAGATTGACCACAGGGTTCCCAGATTCCTTTTCAGCATTGGCTGCTGCTTCATTGATAATACTCCAAACATCAAGCTTCTGTCCAGAAACGTGGACTGAGGGTCCAGGCAATGGCTTAAATGTTTTCTCAGTCATATTGAGTCTAGTTGGTGTAGTGGAAATACTTGCAATTGATTTAAGCGCAATTCTAGGGGCCAAGCAACTCGTCCGAACAATTGGAGTCAAGACCTGGAGCATTCAAGAGTGAACCAATTAATTCTTTGGTTCAATGGAAGACACACAGAAGTGGTTGAAAATAAATGGGAAGGGAAGCTGGAACCGTGCTAGCTCTGAGCGCGCAGGTAGTAGTAATACACAGTGCTGATAATATAGTCATGATCAGGCGAATTGCGCGACCGCACGGGCGTGATCTAACCTTTTATCATCATTGATAAGAGAGATCCAATCGAATACAAATGACTCTTCACAATATGCAAATTTCTTTTGAAACCTATACATTTGTATATAGATAAATAACCAAGCTCCAATTGAACATAAGTACTTTTCCAATGGCGTAAAAAGATAAATTCAGGTCAAGGTTCTGGCCAGAACTCTTTGTACATGCTCAACAAAGTTTCGGTACCGAGTAAGCCACATTAAACTCTGAGCGGTTTCGGAGTACTGATCGATCTCACTTCCCTGACAACATCGTTATCATTAACGTTCTTAACGATTCCACAGCATTAAAACACCAACGATACTAAATTTATTAAACAATGGAGTTACTATTAAGACCTGTTTTAAGACCAAGACTACTGAGGATTCCTGTGAACGAGGGTTTAGCTCGAGGGTACGCTAAGTTGGGCACTCAGCCTACTCCGTCGCCTCCAAGACTGCCTAAGGAAGAGCAAGAAGAGTTTGAAAGATTGCAAAACCAAGCAATGAAGTTTGCCGAAGATGACACTGTTGATGCCTCGCACCCTGCATATAGGAAACCTTACAAGGACTTTGAAGGCGACATCAACCCTGAGACCGGAGAAGTCGGCGGACCCAAACAGGATCCATTAAGACACGGCGATTATTCATTTAATGGCAGAGTTACAGATTTTTAATGGTCATGTATATATACATATGATCACTATTTAACATCATTATTTTTATTCTGTATATAGATTTCAACTATTTATGTTAGAACCTGGAACATCCAAGTTCAGTTTCCCGAGTGTTTTCTGTAATCCACGCGTAGTGACTTTGATGATTTCTTCTTCACGTTGCAGGAGAACCTGTAATTTGGCTACACCTTCAATAGATGGTCCTTCAAGGCTGTTCTTTTTACTATCAGGGTCTCGTAATGATAGTTGTTTTATTATCATGCGCAGTTGCCCCTGGGCATTTTGTAACCGTTTGTCAAATCCATTGTGGTCATAGATATTTCGTTGTAAATTCTTTAACTCATTAAACCATTTATCTTCTTGTACACTTAGTGGTAATGGATGTTTTTTAGAAAGATTCTGTAACAAAGTTCTAGCCCTTTTCTCTAGATTTGCTTGCTTCTCAATTGATTCTTTGATCTTCAGGCCGAATGCATCTTTTAATGGGCTGTCTATTCTTTGACTTAATTCGAAGATCAGTTTCACTTGTCGTTCAAGCTCGCGATTGATATGTAACAATCTTTGGCGGATCAGCAACCCTTGCTGGTGCTGAAAAATTAATTGCTTACTGAACCACTCAGCAGCATCACTAAAGTATTGTAAATGCAGCACGTTTGATTCAATGGGCCGATTTGTATCAATTCCCCGTGGTGGCAACGGAGCCTTGAACTCCATTTGATTCAATAGATTCTTTAGTTCACCTTCAAAATCAAATTTATCTAATATACTTTCATAGATTGATATTTGGGTTGTAGATTCAGAACCGTCTCTTTGAGAATCTGGTTTGAAAGAATTGTTATTTTGTCCACCTAAATCCTCTATCCATAGACCTTTACCTGTTTTGGTAATTACTATGCCATCATTGTATTCATCTTGAATAACTGTTATACCATAAAATCCCGTCTTATCCTTAGAGTCTACCATTGGGAACACCAATGATGGTGGAATTTCGTATGTCCATCTGCAATCTACAGCTTCCTCTTCAACTGCAGCATCTTGCACTATAGCTGATATCTGCTGTGACCAGTTAGATATATCAATATTGTAGCAAGTATTTTTAGATACGGCAATGACGCTCTGACCCAAAAACTTTGATTTAAATAATGCAATGATATCTTCGTTCTTATCTGGCAATGAAACACTTTCAATTACCGTTAACAGGTCTTCTACGGCATTGTTGCCCTGTGCAGTAGAAGACGACCCGCGCCATTTCAGGGCAACCGAAGAATCCTGTAAATAGAAATCAACTCTACCATTGGTAAATGATACTGCCAAAACTGTCATTTGTCCGATATTTATCGAAGTGATATCAGTAGCCTCTCCTTCGTACATTGCATCAGGGAACGGCTGTAAAATGAAAGGACCTTGTAATTCCAAATTCAAATTTCTATCTGGCCGTTTGATAATAAAAAAATCGGCGAATAACCCATCAGATGAGAGCTTTGTTTCAATTGATGATTCGCTAGTCTGGTTCCACACTTGTGATGACCAGTTTAGCCATCGCCTTGCGTTTTTCTTGACTCCGGAATCCGCATTTGACTGTCTACTTTGATGCTCGGCAATGACCGCAGTATCAAAAAGCCTATCAACAGTACTTCTATCCAGTAAAAACTGCGGTGGTACCCAGGGACACAATGCGTATATATCTGCATCACGAGTGATAACATACAAAGTTATCAGTCCGTTCGACTCAGCAGCGGTACCAAACGTTATTGATACTGGATCATCAATTTCGTCAGTATCTAATCCGAGTCTGATTTCATTATTGCTTGCATTTCCACCGTTATCCAAAAGATCATAAGCAAAATCAGGTTCATCATAACTGAAAGTCAAATCATATGAGTGAATTTGGCCGCCATCCAATAGAACAACCAAATTGGCATCATATCTGGCAATAGGGTTCCACACAACTTTCAGAATAGAGTCCGTTATGTTTTCACCTACTATACGAGCTTTCAAATTGGTGAACTTTCCTGCTACAAGAGCGTTTCTTTCTGGTAATGTTACCACGACGAGTTTATCTTGACCAACAATAGCCAATAACTCCCCCGAATCATTCAGTGATAACTCCAAGATCTCAAAATCAAATTGATCCAACGGTAATACCTGGAAACCTGTGTTAGTATATACTCATTTGCAATTCGTATTAATGTCTTCTTTTTTTTTATGTATGTTCCTTACCTGTGGTGCTAATCCCAATAACCTTGTATCGGAATACCGTACAGTTGATCCCTCAGCAACAAATACAACATAACCATCAGAACACAGCAGGTTCCTTGCACCACGGGGGATTCCACTCTGTTTCGTTACAAAAAGTGGGCTCTTTATGATACTGCTGCTTGACATGCTCGACTTTTCCTTTCTGCTTAGTTCAAGCCAGGGCGGTGGTGATACAAATCTGAAAAGTAAACATAAAAATAAAACTAACAAAAAAAAATAAAATAAAATTACCAATATACGATCAGATCTAGCGTCAGCTGGACAAGCTGGCCCATAGTGGCATGGTTAACGGCAGATACATCCAAAAGCAGCATTGGGTGATTAAATGAAACCTGGACTGAAATGGATTTTACAAAACTGCAGATTATTTTTTTTATTACACGACAATTGGAAGGAAATCTTTCTTCAAATTCATTATAATGGATAGTTCAATTACATGTTAAAATAATTATAATCATAAAAATCATAATAAATATTCAGGGCTGTAAAATTAGGTCCTGTGTGTGCGTGTGTGTGTTCAAAGTGTCCCGATAGGCCTAGGAGTCCAATTAGTCACCTTAGTCCATTGAACACTTTTAGGCTTATTAGATTGATTAGTAGTAGAACTACCACCACTAATGCTACTTTGCTTTTTTGCAGATTGCATTTCGAGCAATCTCTTTTTGAAAGAAGAAATTTCTGAATCAATGTCTGCCAAAGCTGCTGGCGGTGCCGAGCTTCTTTTATTATCCTTGGATTGTAAAAACTGTCCAAGTTCTTTTGTTATTTGCCGGAATCTTTTGGAGCAAAAATCATTTTCTGAAATGTAAGTGTTCAGAACATCAACAATGTACTCGTTCGGAGAATCAAGAAAGGGGTCTAAAAGTTTTTCCGGATCATTTATCCAGACCCGGCTATCCTCGGAGTCGGTAGTAGAAGGAGTAAGGAAATACTTTATCCACTCAGAGACAAGCAATAAATAATCCCGTTCAGAGACATCAGAAGACTGTCCGTTCTTCAGTTCAGTCATCCCATAGATAAATATTTGGTCGAGTGCACCCAAATGTTGCACATGCTCAAGAACCGGCACGTAAAGCTTTATTCTTGACGGAATAGCTCTGAAATCCGAGTTAAATGGAATTAAAACGTTCATGGTGAATAGCACATTAACGAATAACTCTGGATCATTCAAAAACTGGGTTTTGATATCATTCAGAATCAATTCAGTGCTTCTGATTTTTTTTATTTTCCTAGCAGAATCTGGTCTCTGAGAGTCTCTCCATTCTTTCAGTAATCTTTTCAGATCATTGCGGTACGTATCGTTACCGCCATTTGAATCTTGCAGCTCATCACTGGGAGCGATGCTGCTTTCCTTTGACCAGAACCGTTCTTCAAGCCAACTCATAGCTCTAGAAGCAGTTTCTCTAAGTAGTTCTAGCGAGGGAAGACTTTCATGAGTAGCCGCATGTCTCAGCTCAACAAAAAACGATGGCAACTTGATATTTGTAGCCAAAAGATGTAAAGGTATAGCAAATTGGGATTTTTGAGACGGATCCAACAATCCATTAACAAATTTCACCAATGCCATAGAATATGATAACCGGATACTCAACGGTTCGTTTCCAGCAACATCATTGTATATAGCAGAAGCTACAAATACAGTCGATTCTACAAACGAGGGCAGTTGGCCTCTAGTGGATAATGCTTTGATCCTAGACAACCCCGAGGAGACCAAATCTCTCTCACCACTAAAAATCAGTCTTCGAAGTTCCTCCACTTCGCTTGGATCTTTCCAAACCACCACATGAGGAGGAACTCTTGACATTCTGTAAACTCCTGTAACTCCTGGAACTACGCAAACTGCCCAGCAATCAACAACTGCCAACAATCAACAAAAAAATAAATGCCGTCTGCGACCTTGGTCAGCTGGACACCTTGGGACACCTTGTGACGTGTGGAAAAAGTGATCAAAAGTGATTAAAACTGGTGAGAACTGATAAGAACTGGCGATACTGCAACCAAGAACTGGTGAGGGATGGTCACTTTTAGTGGTTAATGGTCAATAATACTCAAAAAACGTGGAAGAAACTGGCGAAACTGGCGAAACTGGCGAGACCGTGCGTTACGAAACGGGTGACATCACAACCCAGTGGAAAAATTTAGCTGGTGATAAGCTTGGGAAGGACCCTAAAACAGAGATGTTTTGGGCGCTCATTTGGACCAGTCGCCGCGTGATCGCCGGAATTAAGCTTTTTTAAGCGGCTTACTTTTTTCCGCGCGAGAGCCCTGTTATCTGAGTCTCGCACTTGGGCCTGCCAGCCTGCCAGCCTGCCAGCCTGCCTACTACTTAAGCACCAGCGCTTGCACCTGGTAATCGGGGTTGTTAGCCTAGTACGTGTAGTTTTGTATGTACTGTAATATATTATCATCATCACCACCATCACCATCACTAATACACCACACACACACACATTGTTTAAACACAATCCCGGAAAATATACATTGATTATATATTTTTTTGAGTTTCTGTTCCTGTTTAGTCACTACTACAACCCATTTACTCCCAGAAGTTGACTAAGTACCAGTGAAACCAAATTAAATATCAAAATCAATCTATTCAAGTGAATTGACATCGCTTTATTTTTTTCCACACCCCCCCTCCCCTCTCGGTTTTTGTGAACTTGTTTCTCTTTTTGCTCTTCAGGAAGAACATGAAGTCTTATTGACTACAACTGCCTACCCTGATACATCAAATTCAAGCAGAGATCATTCTTGGAAAAATATAAAAAGGAAAGAAGAAATACAAAGAAATGCCTCGGTCGTCAGTGCAATTAGATCAGTTGAATCAAGACCTTATCCAACACAACCGTCAAAGGAGCTTCCTTAATATGAGGTCTTACGTTTCATCGCACGTATCGCCGCAGGCGCTTAGTGGACAGAAGACCACTTGCAAGGTGCACAACATTCTGAATATGGAGCCCGATGATAGTTCCGGGTCGACGTTGAATGTTTCGCCGGAACAGATTGACGAGCTGGAAATGATGCTGCCTCATTCGCCGTCAAATATACCTTTGGAAATGAGTAAACACGAGTTGGCAGATATGGTTGTTTCCGTCAGGGATTTGAGTACAAGTCTAAGTAAGTGAATTTGTTTTATTTTGTTAATTTTTTTTTTTGTTGAAACTCGGTATTGGGAAAATTGCGTGGGGGTTCTAACTGTTATTTCAAGGCAACGTTTCTATGAAGATAAAACTAAAAAATATCTTAATTGTTACCAAAATACACGATACTTCGCTGATACCGCTTACGAGAAATCTTGCGGTATGGTTATTGACGGAAGACTCTCACGGCGAGACTTTGAACGTGTAAGTGATTTGTCGAAAGGAAAGAAAAAGATTCGAAAAAGATTGTATATCTAACTTATTGCTTTTAAAAAGGTTCGTTGAAGATATTCTTAAAGATGATAATATCTTTGGCTACAAAGAGCTAGTCGCTGCTGGAAGTGAGAATATCAACAGACTGAAGTTCTGGACTGAAGAAATGTGCACGGAGAATCCTAATCTTTTTGATTTCGTTATAACTGTAAGTTATACTTTGGACTTTTGCTTATCTTTAATACTATTATTGTTGTTTACTAACTATTTGTTTAGTTGGGCGGTGACGGAACTGTTCTTTTTGCAAGTTGGCTGTTCCAACATGTAGTGCCACCAGTGCTAAGTTTTGGACTTGGCAGTTTAGGGTTCATGACGTAAGTTGACTTTTGCATTTTTTTTTCTACTTGTGGTTCTTTTGGTTCCAGTTATCTAACCATCCAGGGAATCCGATTATTCAAGACGTGAACAGATAATGCGAAGCGTTTTTGATTCTGGATTTTATTGTTCGCTTCGAATGCGCTTTGAATGTACTATTCTGAGATCGAAAACCTCAAAGGGTAAAGGATACGACTCTTTAAGAAGTGAAGTGGAAGCTGCAGGTATAGATGGGCGGTTCCATAATCATGTAATCGAGGGCACGTTTTCTATACTGAACGACGTGGTCGTTGATAGAGGTCCAAACCCTACTATAACTACTACTGAGCTTTTCGGAGATTACAAGCTATTGACAGCTATTGAAGCTGATGGAGTTGTCATATCCACTCCAAGCGGATCAACTGCTTACTCATTATCAGCAGGTGGATCGTTAGTTCACCCAGATATCCCTGCTATGCTGGTATCGCCAATATGTCCTCATACGCTGTCGTTCCGACCACTGGTGGTGCCAGACTCTTTGGTCGTAAGGGTAGGCGTGCCATATGACGCCAGAGCAAGCGCATGGTGCAGCTTTGACGGCAAAAGTAGAGTAGAGCTACGCAGAGGCGATATCTTGTCTGTATCTGCTTCAAGGTACCCGTTCCCGAAAGTTCATGCCGGTGACCCTAATAATTGGTTCTCAAGATTGAGTCAGACTTTGCACTGGAACGAACGCAGTCGGCAAAAGCCTCTATGACAAAAGACAACTACTAAACATCTGATACATAGCATCATATTAAATTATTGGGCCAAATTAATGCTTTACCAAAATAAATTCCTACAACTTGTGAAAAGCTATATACATTTTATATATTGAATTGGAGTGGTCACGTGCATGTTTCTTCTCTACGCTTAATCCAAGGTCTAGATCAGATGAAATCACTGCTTTAAATCTTTGTACACAGTGATTCACGATATTTATCAACTACAGCTGTAGCCCAAAACAATGGCTGCAATTGAGGATATCAATGCTATTATAGACTCATTTGAGAATGATTTCCATATCTCAGAAAATGACTCAAAAGATACCTCTAAGGGTCTTTACTATCGTGACTCTGATTATATCACGAAAGAGTATCTAACCCCGAACGCTGAGTTCTCCAACGACTGGTTAAACCGGTTGCAAGAGTACGTACCAAATGGAGCAGGATTTTACTTTTTCTCCTTTTTTTTTATAACTAACGTTTTAGAAATGCTCAAATTAACGAGCTTGAGCTTATACCAAAATTGTTGTCTTTGCCCGGTGCACAGAAAACCGCAGGCATACGGTTAATACGACAAGGCCTTGAAGGATCAATTGTTGGTTGCGAGCAATTTGCCCTCGGGGCTGTGAAAAATAATGCTAATTCTAAAAATTCATTATCACTTAACAGAGATGTTGCTTCAAAATCAGAGTTCACTAGAGGTAAAGCTGGGTTTATGCCATTTGCCCCCGGCGGTGTTGATTTGGTTGAAGGATTCTCGGTTGGCGCTTTACACAGAGATAAAGATGGGCTGTACGATATACCTCCTACATTTACCCGCGGGTTGGAGGTAGATGAAACTGTATCGCAAGAAGAATCAAATGCTATCAAGGAGGATGACGAAGACGACGAAAAAATCCAGGAAGAAGACGAATTGCTTGACCCAGATGTGGATGAGATCGGCGGTGATGTTGAAATTATAGATATAGCCGAATCTTCTAGCACCGAGTTTAACGATATTGATAACTTGCTGCCCAAAGAACTGTCTTTTGGTCGTTCAGTGGTAACAGAATCGATATCAGCTAGACAAGCAGTCCAGAAGACAAAAGAATGGGCACACATTGTGGATATTAACAAACAAATCACCAACTTCCACGAATTGGTTCCAAATCCTGCCAAAGTTTACCCCTTTGAGCTCGATACATTTCAAAAAGAAGCAGTTTATCATCTGGAACAAGGCGACTCGGTATTTGTCGCGGCACACACCTCAGCCGGTAAAACTGTCGTTGCCGAGTACGCTATATCGATGTCAATACGGAACATGACCAAAACTATTTACACATCACCAATCAAAGCCCTTAGTAACCAAAAATATCGAGATTTCAAAGACGAGTACGAAGATGTCGGTATATTGACCGGTGACGTGCAGATCAACCCTGAGGGAACATGCTTGATCATGACTACGGAAATTCTTCGAAGTATGCTGTACAGAGGCGCAGACTTGCTTCGTGATGTTGAGTTTGTGGTCTTTGATGAAGTTCACTACGTTAATGATCAA
Organism: Groenewaldozyma auringiensis; assembly: GCA_030574195.1. Lineage (NCBI taxonomy): Eukaryota > Fungi > Ascomycota > Dipodascomycetes > Dipodascales > Trichomonascaceae > Groenewaldozyma > Groenewaldozyma auringiensis. The sequence continues at coordinate 37,706 of JAJMEP010000044.1, forward strand.
GATAGAGGTGTGGTATGGGAAGAGGTTATTATAATGCTGCCAGACCATATTAAGATGATTTTATTGTCTGCTACAGTCCCCAACACTTATGACTTTGCAAGCTGGGTGGGGAGAACTAAACATAAGGATATTTATGTGATCTCTACTCCCAAGAGACCCACTCCGCTAGAACACTTTCTTTGGGCAAAGGGTACAATGTACAAGATTGTTGACGCAGATAAAAAATTTTTAGAAGATGGCTGGAAGGCCGTCAACAAGATCTATTCAAGCCAAGATGATAAACCCAATAATAATGGTAATAACAATGGGTCATCCACTCGTGGAGGAGGAGCTGCACGTGGCGGTAGAGGCGGACAACAGCGTGGCGGGTTCGCTCCAAGAGGCGGCGGTGCAAGAGCTCAAGGGCTAACTGCTAAAACAAGCAAGATGATGAAGGGCCGACCAGGTGGTAACAGAGGCGGTAACACTCCAGGGAAACAAGTGTTTCTCAATTTGTGTCAGACCCTAAGCCGGCAAAAGCTGCTACCAGCGGTTATCTTTGTATTCTCGAAAAAGAAGTGTGAAGATTACGCTATGATGCTTACAGGGTTAGATTATTGCAATGCGCGAGAAAAAAGCGAAATCCACATGTTTATTGATAAAGCCGTGTCGCGTTTGAAGCCCGAAGATAGAGAATTGCCCCAGATTTTAAGGGTTAGAGAGTTGCTATCGCGGGGTATAGGTGTCCACCACGGTGGGCTGCTACCAATCGTTAAAGAAGTCATTGAAATATTATTTGCAAAGACTCTAGTGAAGGTATTGTTTGCCACTGAGACATTTGCCATGGGTCTGAACCTACCTACTAGGACAGTAGTGTTCACATCCACAAGAAAGCATGATGGCCACTCATTCAGAAACTTGCTTCCGGGAGAGTATACCCAGATGGCTGGCAGAGCTGGTCGAAGAGGTCTCGATCCTATTGGTACGGTGCTAATCATGGCCAACGGGCCTGATGCACCACCAGTCAGTGAACTGAAAACTATGACTTTGGGTACACCGACGAAGTTACATTCCCAGTTCCGACTGACATATAACATGATTTTGAATTTGTTGAGAATCGAGGCACTCAAAGTAGAGGAAATGATCAAACGGTCATTCAGTGAACATGCAACCCAAGTATTATTGCCCGAGCACGAAAAAGCGGTGAGAATTAACGAAGATTCATTAAAGAAACTCAAACGAGACTCTTGTCCTAAATGTGATCCGGATATTGACCGTACTTATGAGGCTATCCGACAATTGCAGACTTGTCAAGTATCGCTGTATGAACGACTGGCCAAATCTAATGGTAGATCTTTACTCAGTCACGGTAGAATGGTAGTATTGAGGTTACCTAATGCTAAAGATAAAAAGGGCCACCATGTGTTTGGATTTGGTCTAATAACAGGGCTAAACGTTGTCAAATTGTCAGTTGATGTAACAGTATTTGGCAAATCCAAGGGCACATCATTACCTTATCTTTTCAATATCCCAGGGTTTCTTAAATCTAATGTACCTTCCATCATGGCAATCAAACGACCATTCAATACTAGGGTGCCATTGAGTGATATTGAAATGATCACCAATATAAACTTGGACGAAGGAACATCCAAGGCTCAGAAACCAAAAAAAGTGAAAGACTTATTTGCCGAAGTTTCTTCTTGTTTGGGCACCCAGTTCAACTGGAAAGAAGTTGATTTCAAATGGGTAAGGTCCGTGCGCACAGAATCATCGGCTAGAGCAAGACTGGTAAACGAGATAAGTCGATATCAGTCAAGGAAATGTCCCAATTTCCATGTCTTGTATGGCCAAATTGACGAACAGCAAAAGCTAAAAGAAGAGATTGAGAATTTGAAGCAAATGCTATCTGACCAGAATATTGAACTATTGCCGGATTACGAGCAACGTATTCAAGTTTTGAAGGATTTAAATTACATAGATGATAATCTCAATGTGTTACTCAAGGGCCGGGTGGCTTGTGAAATCAGTTCAGGTTACGAACTTATCATCACCGAACTAGTTTTGGATAACTTTTTGGGCGGTTACGAGCCCGAAGAAATAGTAGCGCTATTGTCTGCATTTGTTTTTGAAGGTCGGACGGAAATTGAGCCTGAATCTGTCACTCCTCGACTTGATCGTGGTAAAGAACGGATCCTGGAGATTTTCAAAGATACCAGCAAAGTGTTTGACGAACGTCAGGTTCAAATGACCCAAGAAGAGTCAGAGTTTGCCGAGGCCAAACGATTCGGGTTGATGGAAGTTGTCTACGAATGGGCACGAGGTATAGATTTCAGCGCGATCATTAAGTTAACCGACGTTGCAGAGGGTACTATTGTACGAGTTATTACAAGACTGGATGAAGTATGCCGTGAGGTCATGGCTTCGGCAAAAATCATTGGCGATACTGATCTCTATGAGAAGATGGAAATTGCTCAGGAAAAGATCAAACGAGATATAGTATTCTGTGCCAGTCTCTATGTATGAAAAAAAATGGTTGACATTAATTATTGCCAGTGTTATGTACAGTTATGCAAAAAGGATTATATAACAACAGATCCTGTATCAATATAACCTGGTTTGTAGTTCTCTCTTGACTCAGGGTTGCTAGGCTGAACGACGTCCAAGGGAGAATAAAGGTACCAAGATTTCAAAGCATGTACGGTAGCTCTTGTGCGAGCTTCCCGTAAACTAGTACCCTGTCCTTCACCGATTTTATTGTCGCCGGAAAATATCCCAACGACAAAAACTGGCGACTTGGAGTATCTACCAGTTTCAGCAAGTAGTCTTGAAACAGGAGCCTCCAAGTTTTCTCTAGCACAGAGCATGGTTAGTTCTCTTGAGGGACTTCTAAACACTAGAATCGAACTAACATCGATAACTTGTGGTTTTATAATATAATTGTGAATAAAAGTTCTAGCGGCATCAATACCCTCGTGTGCGTATATCCCAGCAACGACTGCCTTTGTGAAGTTTGCAACTGCATGGGATAACCGTTCCTGAGAGGTGATTTTACCCTTTATGATCTCTTCGACTCCTTCCTCCCGTTTGACAGTAGCCTGAGAAAACACAAGCTTGCCCAGCATATCTTCGTCAGTTTTGTCGGCAAGGTATCTTAAGAATGCATCAGTTTGACTGTCAACTTCAACACCCCAAGATGATCCTATATTAAACAAGGCCCTTTCTTCCGTGTACGTCGACACTAAATGACAATGGACTTTTAATGGCAGCCGGGGATACTTCGTCATTACGTGTTCCTGGATGAAGTATGATAGAAGAATATTACCAAAGGCTGCCATGCCTTGGTTATCCACAAACTTCAAGTCAGAGCTACTGCCAATCAGTGTTCGTGCCAAAGTGGAGTATTGGAATTTGTCACTGAGACCTAATCGTGCTTTCAGGGCCAAAAGTGATGGTATTCTAGATGCAACACTTTCACTGATCTCGCTCCTGTCCTGTCGGCGTCTATGCCTGCTGAAATCCAATGGATCCTCTGATACTTTGACAGCAGTCCCCTTAGACTGTTCTCGTTGCTGCTGCTGTGGTTCGGATGAAGCTACTGGTGCTTCTGCTTGTGTGCTGTATAATACCCTGAAGGATGAGGAAGGTGACCTCCGAGCAAGAGCCACACATAAATTTCTAGGTGCCCTCCGAAATGCCATCTTTCCAGTCAGTGGTGAGCCTTGTAGTGGAGATAACTGGAAGACGACGTTCTTGGAAGGAAAAAAAAAACCGAAATTTCAAAGTTTAGTGAAAAATCGAGTTCAAAAATATCGATCTCAAACCGCATAATCTGGAAAAATAATACACCAAAAAAAAAACAAAAAAAAATTTGGCTTGGTTCAGCCGTACCTACTACCATCTTCTGGGTCAAACCTAACGTTAAGTACCCAATCAAACTTTCGAGAATTTCATTATCTCATTTTTGTTCAACTACATTGTACACTATCCAAACCCAACAAAATGGTACGTATCAAGTGATATTTTGCGGGCATTGAACTCCAATCTAACAGTATTCTAGGCTGGTCACCACGAAGTTAAAGTACGTTTGTCAAGTTACACACACGGCGCTCGGGCACCGAGGGAATTGGATCAGAGGAAGGTGTATTTTGCGGAGAGTATCTAACATGGTTTTTTTTTGTAGTACGTTATCACTCCTGCCGGAGGTTGGTACCATATCCCCAAGAACTGGCGGTTTAACACTGCTATCGTCGTCACCGGCCTGGTGGGCCTGACTGCCGCTACATACATGTACGGTAACAAGATAGAATATGTCGCTAACAAGGAATCTGACGAGGCCGCTACTCTGAAATGGAATGAAGCTGCTAAGGAAGCTCGTGCAAGATCAGCTATAAACAAAGCTGCTGAGGGAGAGTAAACGTTCTCCTTGTATAGAAAAAAAAGATGGGAAGCAAACCCCAATGCATTGGCGAAACGAAATTCATTAATGTTATTATTATTATATTATTATTATTATTATTATTATTCTTATTCCTATCAGTTGTTTAATTTGTTATGGTGTTTTCCTTGGTCAGTAGATTGTCTACTAGGTTTTTCCTTCCCGTGCTCATGTTCTCAAATAAGTGCTTCTCAAGGCTAGAATTGTCATTGCCAAGTGCCATCACAAGTACAATGACCGTCCAGTATGTATCGCGGCGAACCATGGGTGATTCATCGTCGAGATATTCACTGATAATAACAGACATTCGTTCAACGTGACGTTCAATAACTTGTCTTGATTTCTCAACTTGAACTAGTCGTCCTATGGTTCTGATAATTAGCGCGCGAAACTCCACCGAATAATCTTCTATTCTTGCATCCTTGACTTCGTCGTATACATCCAACAACGGATCAAACAGTTCAAACGTAAACCCCTTTCGTATAGTCAGTAGACGGTCACGGGATTCGGGCAATCGGCCTAACCCTGATAATCTTGACGTAGACTTCCTGAAACTTGCATGCAGTAATGATGTAAGAGTAAGTCTGGACTCTATGGTACCAAACTTACTTGGGTAAAATGACATCAAACTGTTCAACAAGAATAAAGCAGGGTTTAACCGATCTTCAGGAAGGTCTCGCCAATCAAGATAATTTACCAGTAAATGAACAAGCTTCTGAATATCCATCAAGTTAAGGGTATCGTCGTTATCAGCAGGCTTGATAATTTCTGCAAGTTGTCGCAGCTCCCGGTTATTTATCTGTCTGTCTTTGATCTGCTGACAAAGGTTATTGAAATGCTCTTCAAGCGACTCAACACCCTCTAATACACCATTGTTAGCCGTCTGAGTTTCAAAATAGTACCAGGAATCTTTTGATACTGTTATCAGCTGAGTGGGTTGATCATTCGCGAGAGACATTTCTCCATATCGAAATGAAACATCTTCAATGTTTTCGGAATAAACTGAACTTTCAGGTTCCCTTGTATGTTCCACTGAGTGTTCGGGCTGAGGAGGCTCAGAATCAAGAACTTGTTCCTCATTCATTTCGACATCCACATCAACATTATCATTGCCGTTTTCGGACTCGGGAATATCAACAGCAAACGAACTCAGTTTAGCATATTCGGGAGTACCAATATTGTTGCGTTCAAGAGAGATATCAATTTCAGATAATTGCGCAGCACTATCTTTATTCGGATCATCTCTGCTGACTTCTATTCTATCATCCCTATCTGGCGAACTAATATCTGTTTTGGAAACAGAGTGCTGACTTAAACCACCATTAGGCTGGATATCTGAAAATACTTTTCGGTCAGCTGGTACTCCGATAATTTGAGCATCTGAGGTATTAGTAGAATTTTCCTTATCTTCAAACACCAGCCCACTGTCGTTCTTAGAAGGTTCATCAATTGGTTTGTTCTCAAATACTTGCATCTTGGATGCAACTTCTGATTCTTCATCCATTAAATCAGTAGGCTCGTTGACTCTAGAATCAGCAAAAGCTTCCTCTTGATCCAATGTAGGTTCAGCTTTATCATCAGCCTCAAACTCAGCTTGATTCTCAAAGTTTGCAGTGTCATAATCATGCTCGTGTTCAAGTTCATGTTCAGTATCATGTTCAGTATCATGTCCAACTTCATATTCGACTTCATGTTCGACTTGATGTTCGACTTGATGTTCGACTTGATGTTCGACTTGATGTTCGACTTCGTGTTCATGATCACTCTCAACTTCATGACCAGCTTCGGGAAGAAACTCTGATCTATTTCCAACAGAAACATGGGACTCATTTGACTCATTAACGATAGGCTCAGGTTCATCAACAGATTCAGCATCACCAAAAATACTTTCTACTTTACCAGCCAAAGCTGGATCTTGACCAAGATGTGATATGATAGATTTCAGTTTACCAGACAAACCAGGATCACTTCCAAAGTAGTTATAACAGTATACCAGTTTCTCAAATAAAGAAGGATCACAGTACAGATAAGAATCCGTACTGACTAGTTCTTCTAAATATCTGACGCACAAGCTTGAATTCCCCTCAGCCTGCACATCAATGATAACCGAGTTATACAAATTCAAAGTGAACGCTTTGAATGCCTCTTGACCATTCCAACAAGCCTTAAATTTTTCAAACGATTCTCGTGCTTCTGATACATCATTGACCCTTAACGTTGCATTGATAATTAATTCAGTATCAATGAACTGTCCTGCTATCACAATCATGGCAGGGCTACTATATCGTTTGATGACATTCTTGTAAAGCTGTGGCTCTTTGTTGAATGCCAAAAACACTTTCCGTAACGTATTCGTAACAATATCTGGGGAAGGCAGTGACACAGGTGTCTGTACAACGTAATCCTTAGGTGGTACTTGCTGATCAAGAGCATAACATAAAATGTTTGCACCATTGACAAATGACACACTGTCAGTGCTGCTAAGTAAATCCATCAGTGATGGGATACTAGGACCATTTCTAGACGCCGGCCTTTTAGCATGCACAGTGGTATGGCTTGTAGGTACAGGCGCTGAACTAGGGCCTTTGGTATTTAAAGTAGTAGAAATAGACCGAGTACTAGCATTGCTAGTATTGTGCTTCAAGCCAGTAAAAGGTTGTGGTGGTCTTTGAGAACGAGCTTGGTCAATACTGGGTTTAGGGCGATTGCTAGTAAAAGACAACGGCCTCCCACTAGCAGAAGACGGCCGCTGAAATGTGTAGTTTTCAGTGGCTGAGCTATTAGCAGTTACCCCGTGTGATACCTCATTATCCTTAGGTCTAGATCTTTCCAAAGCCTTAACAGCGGTAGGGTCCATTTTAGCCATTGTCATTCTAGCCTGTTGAGGCCAGATATTATGGAAAACCCAATAGAAAGATCTTATAGCTTCACGTACCCCAGGATTAGGGTCAGAAATAGATTTTAATATACATTGTTCGAAAACAGCAACCCCTCCAGCAGCTTCAATGTGATTGCGTTGTTTCAAATTGCACACAACAAATAGCTGTAACCATCCTGCTGCATAGATTTTGGCTTGTGAGCTTTTATCATTGAAAACAGTTCGAATTAGTGATAGGACCCGTGTACTGTAAGAAGTATTAATCACCAAAGAATTTACAGCGACTGAAGCTAGCTGAGAAGAAATTTTCTTGGTACTCTGACATACTCTGATTAGCGCTGGTAAAAATAAATCAACAACTGGATCCATGCCTGTTCCGAGAATTTGTGATGCTTCTTTAACCAGATTACATGCATTATGACATAGTGATGTTCGTAATGTGCCTATGCATTTGCATATTCCTTCAGCATTTATTTTGAACCCCCACTGGATACCATCTAACGAAAGTTCTGGGCCATTACCACGAAGTAATGCTCTGAATGTTAAAATGTTTTTTTCTCGCTCAGTCCAATTAAACTCAGTTTCTTTCCCACTGAATGCTGTAGTCATTCTTTCAAAAATCGTCCCCAACTCTTCAGGTGAAGATACATTTTGAGGTTTCCGTTTCTCAATAGTATAGTTAGCCTGACTGGTAGCAAAGTCTATGGAAGAAAGTCGCATATTAGACCCAGAATGACCATCCGCTCCTGATACACCCACTAAAGGCGATGTTGAAGGTAACGGAGCAGAAGACGGCTGCGAGTATGCTCTCATTGCTGGAATAGAAGCGGCTGGTTTAACAAATTTTGTCAACCCAAGCTCCTGAACTAGCGATGATGCAACAGGGCCTGATATGTTATTTTTTCTGATAATACTGTAAAGATCTTGCTTAGCACCATTTGATGAGTTACCAAACACAGTGAGTAACAACTCTTTGCATGATTTGGAAACTTCTGGGTCATCCTCTAATAATGGTACCACGTAAGGAGTGAATGATTTAAACGAGAATTGGCCGCGGTTTTGTTCAAAATGTTCATGTAACAGTGACAAAGATTCTGTCTTAACCAGATTACTTGAATGGCATAATCCTATGGTTTTCAAAGCATTTTCAACCTCTGAAGAACACACTGACCAATACTCTAACAGTGTTCTTGTAACAGTTGATCTAGCAGCCTGCTTAGGATGACCGAGTTCTTGGATCAGCAGTGGCAGAATTTCTGGAGCGCATAAAGCTAGCACAGAGGAATCCTGAGTGATAATTCGCTTAACTAAATGCCCAATACATGACAAGGATGTTCTATTAAGAGTATTGTCAGAAGTTTGAAGGACAACACTTAGCGCTTCAAAGTAGCGTTTAGCTTGTTGGATCTTAAATGTTAGATGATTCAAATCATTTTGGGTATTTATTTTTCTCCTAATGAAATGGTAACACATACCTCAATGTAATTTCTCTTTATGTCAGCTTTGAAACTTGAAACATTTGCAATCTTGTCTTCATTGCCTTAAAAACGCGTTAGACACGAGTCCTCATATCGGTTTGTTTATATTTTACGATTACTCACTTGTATCGCTTGTCAAAAGAACGTAAAAGTCGTCAGCGTTCACAACCATATTGCTAAACAACTTCTTTTGACCTTGAATAATCTAATATACACGTCCCTACAGGCCGTTCAACAATGTCGAAACTGGGTTCCAAATGAATGCGATATGTTTTGTTTGTAAATAAAATATGGAGAAATATTTCAAAGCGCACGCACGCACGCGCCAACAATAAGCGAATCGATCGCATGTGTTCAGCCGCACCTATTTGAATTGTCTTACAAAAAGACCTCCCTCGTATTTGACCGCCCCACCGTAAGTATAGTACGTACTCAACTGTTTTTATCACTACTTCTACCAGGTAATCGTTACAAGTTAGAGCGCCAATACTATTTTCTGACAAGAATGTCGGGACTTGAGAGTAAGTACATGCAAACTGAATGTGGATAAGTCTTGAGTATACTGACTTTGTAGAATCTTTGTTCCAGTTGAAGGTACGTCCAGCTTATCAGTGGCGATGAGTGCGGTCAAATTGGGTCTAACATGTGAAGTTCACGGCCAAGTCGTTAAAACGACAAGCTGCCAAAACTAAGAAGGAGATTGAAAGCGAGAAGAAGAAAGTCAAAAAAGTGAGTAAAATGTGGAGGTCTAGTTCATTTTGAAAATAGTTAATGCTGACGAATTGCAGGCTATTCAGGAGGGAAATGGAGATATTGCCAAATTATATGCTCAAAATGCTATTCGTAAGGAAAGTGAACATTTAAATCTACTCAAACTCAGTTCAAGAATAGATGCGGTGGCTAGTAGGGTGCAAACTGCAGTGACTATGAGACAAGTCACGGGTAATATGGCTACGGTAGTACGAGGAATGGATAAAGCCATGGAAAGCATGAATCCTGAAGCAATATCAATGGTAATGGATAGATTTGAGGGTCAATTCGAAGATTTGGATGCAACAGCCTCTTACTATGAGAACGCAACTTCTAGTGCCAACGCTGTATCAACTCCTCAAGAAGAAGTCGACTTATTAATGCAAAAGATTGCTGATGAAGCCGGATTAGAATTACAACAGAATCTGGATACTGAGGTACCCCAGAAGACAAGACTCGAAACCGCAGACCAGGTCGAGGATAGTCTGAATGAGAGATTGAGAGCATTACGGTCATGAAGAGAAAAGAATGAAATTGGAAATCGTTGTTATAATGAAATAAATTATTTGGTAATGATACCTGATTTGAAAGTATCAGTATACCGTTTATCCTTATTGTAGTCGTACCCAAAGAATTTCGAGTTTGGTGCAGTAGCGGATTGTTTAAACGTTTCATCTAGAGTTGCAAGCTTTTGCAGCTCTTGACTGAACTGTGACGAGGGACTGCCAATGTATCGCATGTATGAATTATCATTGATTACATCGAATGCATTTCTAAGCCGCTTATGCGTATAGTCCCGTAATGGTATTCGAAACTTTCTCATAGCACCCAGGAAATAAAAAATGGACTGATATGATGAGCCTCGTAAATGTATTGGAACAATTGTCAAAATAGACACCCTTGTTGGAGTAACTCTATATGTGTCAACTATCTCATCAAAGATAGTCTTACTCAACAACTTGGAGTCCGATAAGGATAATGATACATTCAGTAAAGTTTCGAGAGTTTGTTGGCTAGGGGTGAATCCGAATTTTGTCAGTGTCCTGTAACTTGTTAGAACTGACAAATGATTTATGTGCGGCAAAGCTCGAAGTAGTGAAAGTATTAAATCACCGACTCTTTGCCGAACATTAGGTGGTAATGACTTCATTTTTTCAAGATCTCTTTCTGAAACTTGAAAATCATTGATGTGCGCATTACGCAATAGTGATGTTACTAGTTTTGTATCAACATGGCCAAGTGTAGCAAACTTGTCAATAATTTTTGTGAAGTTATCTGAAATGTTCAATAACCCTTGAAAGTTCCCCACATTTGAATGCAAAAGTCCAGTTTCCAGCCCAAATTTACTAATTGTAGTAATATTCTCGTACCCAGACTCAATGGCAGTGTATACAATCAATTCCCACTGATGCTGAGATAAATTTGAAAGATATTTTGTACCAAAAGCTTTAAATACGAGCTCAAGCGATGTGGCATCTCTGCAGGTCAAGCATGCTGAGACCGAAAGACTGTATAACATTGTATCACGATCAGTCAATAGGTCCTGGATACCTACAATGATTTCTGCAGCTTCGGCGGAATGATTATTACTGGCAAGACGTCTCACTAATAATTTCAAAAACTTCAGCTCATTGTGACTTAGTTGGCCATGTATGATTTTTTGGGCGTATGAGAATGCAACTTCCAGTCGTTGCAGCTCACCATTACTATTGAGTAACCCAAAATAATACTGTAGTTGAACTTCGTTAAAATCAATATTAGACTTTGCAACATTTTCTACCAGCAGCTTCCTATTAAATGGGTCTTGTATATCTTTTAAAGAATGTAATATATCCAGTGCGACTTTTCTGGGTGGTTTCTGATTGTCAAGTAAATCAATTAATTCAAATTCAGCTATAGCGTCCTTCGCCAGCAATTTACATTGATCAGATACAACTTTCCAATTCTTCAATTTTTGACTAGTTGACGTGTACCGCCTCGTCCATGCCCTCAAAAACTGTGAGCATGGTCTTTTTGCAATGTTCATCTATTCTACTTTGATACCATTTATGCCATATTCGCATATGGGGATTTTTCAGAAATTTTCAAAGGTTAACTACTACCGATCTGATTTACCCAATAGTAAAGCTTTGAAATATTTCTAAGCAAAATCATTAGACATATTACCAATGATAAGAATACCTGGTCGAAAGATACCTTGCGCAATACCATTGCTTCAAAGAAATGCATCTAGCTCAGCGTATGAAGTGTTTGACAGGAACGTGAAGCGTATCCAACGAGACAAAGCTGCAAAAGATGTAGAGACATCCAGAAAAACCGATTACATTCGTGAAGCTGCAGCGTTCAGTATTGCTGAAAGACTAGCATTCATATCAAGACAATTTCCTAGAGTTCTTGATCTCGGAAGTGGTCCTGGTACAATAGAACGAATTATTAGCGATCCAGCGACTCCTGATTCGAAATTGATTCAAAGTAGGTTAGGAAAGATTACAATGGTTGACAGTGTATCGTCTATGCTTGAACGTGATTCTGATCCCTCAGAATTTCCATTTAATAAAACCCTCAATATTGAACGGGTTGTCTGTGATGAAGAGAATTTAGATTTTTCACGGTTCCCTAATGAAAGTTTTGACGCAGTCCTATCGTCGTTGAGTTTACACTGGATCAATGATTTGCCTGGTGTACTTGATAGAATAAATAGCCTTTTGGTACCTGATGGTATGTTCATGGGCGCAATGATTGGCGATGATAGTCTTTACGAGCTGCGTACTTCTCTTCAATTAGCTGAGCTGGAACGGTTAGGTAGAATCACTTCGAGAGTGTCTCCTATGGTAAAGGTTGGTGATTTATCCGGGATTTTGCAGCAAGCAAAATTCCAAATGGTCACTGTTGATGTTGAGGATGTCATTGTATCGTATCCGGATATTTTTACGCTCATGGCAGACTTGCAAGCCATGGGAGAATCTAATGCTATTAAAGTAAGGTCGCAAGTTGTGCCTCGAGATGTTTTATATGCAGCCGAAGAGATTTACAAGTCGTTACACCAAAATGAAGACGGAACTTTACCAGCATCATTTAGAATACTTTACATGATTGGCTGGAAGTATAGTCCTGATCAGCCCAAACCGTCAGAGCGGGGTACGGGAGATATCAGTCTAAAAGATGTACTTGCGGTTGATAAAAAATAAGCAGGGCGATAAAACATTAAAAAGAATAAAAGAAAAAAAGATGAAAATAGCCCGTTCTAAAATTTGCTTTATCTATGGCTACGGGTATAACCTCTAAGCTGATTGCTCATGTTTTCTAAACCTTGGTTTGATATAACAGCCATTATATCATAATTCAGGTCTTTCAAAATGGATATTTCAAGTCTAACCAAATCTTTAATAGTGGTAGGTACGATGACCACAAATTCCGCCAATGTTTCTCTAAACAATTTTAAAAACAAATTCAAAGGAACAGATGTGTCGTCTAAAAATTTAATGGCCAAGGCTAAGCACACAACTAAAATGATCTCAGGATGAACCACATCCAAATCTGGAGGCAACTGCTTAAGCCAGTTAATGAAAAACGTGCTTGATAACCCATTAATAATGCATCCAGTCAATGATATTGTACCATAGGGTGAGAGCCCTAGCCGGTTTAACAGAGTTTCCACAATGTGAGGAGAAATTCTTGGGACTGAATTTGGGAATGATGAGCTCAGGTAGAGTGCCGTGACTGACGGTTTGCAAAGCCCATTAGGTAAAAACCTGCGACAATAATCAGAATTGCAGTACTCCAGTGATGGTGGGATGCGTGTATGCATAGGACTGTATACTGAAGCATGTTCGCGAACATCCAGCAACGAAAAATCCTCAATGAATTTAGGGGTATGGCCGGTTTTTTCATACTCTCGAGAAAATGACGAGAAGGGGGTTTTGGTTGTTGGAGAATAGAAATATGGAGTAAGTGATGACAACGATGAAGATAAAGATGACGACGAAGAGGATGCAGTGCTTGTAGCTGTTGATGCATCCAACGTGCTAATCCCAGCATTACCACTAGTGCCAGTGCTGCTGTTGCTACCTAGAGCACCAAATGGCAACGAACAGGATTTCATCAGGTCGCGATAAATGATATCCAAATGCACCTGTCTCAAATGAACTCCTTTTGCTTTCGACAATAAAGACGAGGAGGAAGAAGAAGAAGATGATGATGATAGAGTTGGAATTGATGAATAAGGAGGAGGAGGAGGAGGAGACGATTGGAAGTAGCCTTGTTTGGCTACATCGTCATAGTGGTCCATAATTTAAAAGGGAGCAAAAAAAAGCAAAAAAGAAAAAAATGAATTTCAGAGATCTATGATCCCCACCACCGCTTAATATGCACCAATATTTGTGTTTACTTCTGAGGTTTAACAATTCATGTATATTTATGCCTGTGCGGCTAAATGTGCAAAAAGTGGTATGGATCCTCTGGTCAACGGTACGAGGATCATGAAGGGTTCATATATTGTTTTATGTCCGCACGAGGTCATTCCCTAAAAGGTATTGAGTTTTTTTTCTGTATCCTAAAACTGTCAGTGCGTGTGGGTGTGTGAGTGGCACCTACCACACTGACTATCATGGACTAGTATGCTGGACGTTAAAACTCATCACGCTATTGATGGTGGTTTTGGTCATTTATGGTAAGTATTGATCTGTGTGTGCCAGGGGCCTCAGTTCCATAATCTAGTCACTACTCATGATCATGGCCGTAGGACCTGCTTGAAAAAGCTCAATTGACGTACATGGAACCTCGATATGAGCCATTACGTTTGTACATACAAAAACATGTAAATATCAATTTATTATTGAATCATTTACCAGGAGCTCGTTGATTACGAGTTACGGACATAAGAATATTAAAGACCGCGGTGATAATCATAATAAGTTTATCCGGCCCAGTAAAACTAGCTTGTCACGTTGAGCTTTGTGGGGTAATTTTAACCTATTAAAAATTGTGAGATCGTGATGACTGGCGCAACATCGACGGTTGCTCACAACGACTCACGTAGTTCACATACTTTTTATTTGTCTTTATCTTTGCAGGACTTTTTCATTTTAAGGGAAACGAGTATTTACTGGGTTTTTTTAGAAAGCTTTTTGGCTGTTATTTATTTTAATATTTTATTTTTTATTTATTGTGTACGTGCGTGTGAGTCCAAAAAAAACCAAGAAAAAAAGCTCATAATGTCCGTGCTTCAACGACGTTTACAGCAACATGTCAATTCGGGTAACTCCAGCAAGTCACCCCGGTCAACGTCGTCTTCAAGAACCCCTTCAGGAAGTACGACGCCACGAAAGGGTTACGACAGTGACGAAAGTGACGACGAGTACACTTCAAATGCTTACTTGACTCCTACGACTGCTGCCGGTGCTGAGGCACTTGCCCAAAGTATTGCGTCCTTGTTATCACTGAGTGATGATCAAGAGGAGGAAGTTTCTGATGATGCAGCCAAGTCCAAGGACCGTATTAGCGAGATTTTGGATATTTTGCAAACTGACAGACGGGGAACATCTTTGGAAGCTAGGGAGTACGCCCTTATGGATTTCATTAAGATATTCAGTCTGAAGTATGAGCCGGAGAAGTTTGAGCCGGAGTTTTGCTCTGTGCTTGCCCGGTCACTGCTAACAGCAAGATCAGAATTAGAAAGTTTATTGTCTGTGCAAGCTCTCAGTTTGGCAGGTTCAATAGATATCGATGATCTATCAGATGAACTGGAGCCTGTGTTTGACAAGCTTTATGAACTTATCAGTGATGACAAGGACACCCGGGATGACGGTAAAGCCACAAATGTGGCCACTAAGGCCAATCTTGCCGTTGGGTACTGTTTTTTGAAATACCTTGTTAATTATGGTGGTGGTGGGTACCTTATTGATGAATTGGTTAGCAAATTGATTGTACTAGCAAGTGAACTTAGTAGTGACGAAGCACCTCTGACCAGTGCATTGCTGGTAGGGTCCGGGTTTTTGCTAACTCTTATTGAAAAGCCCAATGTGACTATTGATGAAAATGTCACCACAGTAATTGACATTTTGACCGATGGAGCGCCATTAGCCAAAATAGCTGCTGGCAAAGTTTTGGCGTTATTTTACCAAGTTTATGATTACGAGAATGTCGAGTATACTGGTTCAGATGCTGACGATGAACAAGAGATTGAACGAATTCCCTTTGTTGACGACGATGAGCTTGAGCACCTGTTGAAGTCTTTGATGGGACAGTCGTCAAAGAAAATCAGCAAGAAGACGAGAAAAGAGCAACGCTCATTACTGCGAGACGTACATAATACCATTCACCAGTTTTCATCTTCGCAATCTCGGCATGAACTCAAACCTGAAGATTTACTCATAACTCATTTGAAACTATCCCGGTCGAAGTCGTTGACTATAGACTCATGGTCAAAATTGTTACTTGTGCAACACTTGAAATGGGTTTTTGGTCCAGGTGTTCATACTCAGATTGCAAATAATCCGTTTATCAAAGACATTGTTGATAATAGTACGTTCAACCTGCCTGGACTCCAGTTTGGCGAATCTGCATCTGCAAGTGGAGAAACGGCAACCCAACGAATGTACCATTACACCAGCTCCAAGCCTTTGTCGCATTCTCAGCAAGAGCTTCTACGTGAAAAGTATATCAAGAACCAAAGGAAAGAGAAACAAATTGACCAAGGCATAATAGAGTCGTAATTATTTTATGTATCAGAAAAATATTTTTCTATAAATGCCGTTAATTGAGTAGCAAAGTGTAGTTGAGGTGTGCTCGTGTTATCGCGCGTATATAAAAATACTCTTAATGCGGGTTATCAGATCTGATAATATTTACGTACGAAAATACTGAGGATCTGATTATAATTGCGAAGGTTTAATAAGCGAAGGTTTTTTTTTTGCCCGAATTTCATCATTCGATACATTACACATCACTAAAATTACAATCACTTGCCTGCCTACTAATAGAAGGTCCCTGTTTTTTTGTTGTTCAAGTGTAAGGTACTATGGCTGTTACTGAAATCACTAGCGATAGCCAGTTTTCGGAGCTTACGACGGCTGCATCAAGCTCGCCCGAGACTTTGGTCGCATTGTACTTCCATACCCCATGGGCTGACCCATGTATCCAGATGAACTCTGTGTTCTCTTCGCTATCAAGCGTATACTCGTCGCATGTTTTCCTTAGCATCAATGCTGATGATTTCCCCGAGATTTCTGAAACTTTCGAGGTTTCCGCAGTGCCTTACTTTGTATTTTTAAAGAATGGTGCCATCGTCAAAGAGTTATCGGGGTCCGATTCCAAAGAGTTAGCTAAAGCAGTTCAAACGTTGGCATCTAACGGTGGCAGTAGTAATAGTGGTGCTGGATCTAGTGCTGATACCGCAGCTTCGCATCAACAGCCTGCAGGCGAAGAAGAAGAGGAGGACGAAGAGGAGGAACAAGAATCTGAAGAGCAACTCAATGAAAGATTAAAGAGATTGGTTAACGCAGCTCCAGTCATGCTTTTTATGAAGGGTACCCCTGCTGAGCCTAGATGTGGGTTCTCAAGACAATTGGTCGGTATACTTAGAGACCACCAAGTGCGGTTTGGATTTTTTGATATACTTAAGGACAGTTCTGTTAGAGAAGGATTAAAAGTGTTCTCAGATTGGCCAACGTTTCCCCAACTTTACATCAACGGTGAACTCCAAGGTGGGCTGGATATCATCAAGGAATCCATCAGCGACGATCCTAATTTCTTTGAAAATGCCGTTTCCTCGTAAGGGTTGCAGTAACGTACCATAGCGAATAAAAATTAATTAATTAATTAATTAATTAATTAATATGTTATTATGTAATATTATATTTTTGTACAAGACTATCAAAAATCAGACCCCGAATCTTCAATATCATCGTCCGGGAATATCGTTGACGGTAGGCTAGTTGAATGCACTTGAGGAATAGTAGGAGGTCCCAAATACTCGTCCTCGTCTATAGGTTCATTAGGAGTTGTACTTATTATACCTCCAACTCGTCGTTTCCATGAAGTAGGCATGTTTCTAGCCTGTGCAATGATAGGCTCGTAAAACCCGTTCAATAATATCGAATCATTCGGTAGAACATATGATCCAGTTTGCTCCGTGTGCCTTGTACAATAAATTTCATGCTCCTTCCCTGATTTTAGAATTTGGGAATTTATTTTATGGTCAGGTGTAAACTTAAGCTGTTGATGATGTGACCGTTCTCGAGGATCATCTGTCGACTTTCTTATAGCCTGACGTAGAGCTCGGCAATTTATCTCGGTAACAAGCTCGTCCATGCCATGTAGCTGGTCAGCCAAACTGAATGCATCTGCGCAAATATCTCTAGTTAAAGGAGATAGTTTGGAACTTTTACAAGTTGGGTAATTGTGAAACAATACTGAATCAAAATTACGCTCGCCGCCCCAACTATCCAGTACTTCATTTATAGTTATCACATCAAGCGTGGTATCATCAATATCAGCCACTGATATTTTTTGTCGTTCCCGGTTGGTACCGTAAAGAATTTTCCCAATAGAATGGAACAATCCTAGTTGGGTGTTCCTGCCTGCAGGAAGATCCCCCTTTGACGTTACCATATCTGAACTTTTCCATCGCGCCCAGAATTCAAAGGCAATTATAGCTTGTCGTATATCACCTAATCCAGCAAGTGATCTTATAGCCTCATTGATATCTCGTTTAGAAATCTGATTGAAGACTCTTCTTTCATTATTTACAATCTCGCCCAAAGTCTTGGTAATGAGTGTTCTATTCACTGGCAAAAATTTTATCCGTTTTACTCGTTCATCTGACAACAGGCTGTTGAGAAAAATTCGTTCCACAATTATGGATTCGTTCCTGTAGTCCCATGAATCTCCGTCGGGACTTATTTCCATTTCAGTCACAATTATCACCAGGGTCGGTGGGATAAAGTTTCTGCTAACAGGTCGGTTGATCCATTCTAATAACGAAGAATTGAACATACGTCTAGTATCCATGTGAGAAAGATTAGGCAAATCATCAACTAGTACTAAACGTCCGCATTCTGAGCCCTGGTGGAATTGTGCACCTAATAAGAAATCACTAAATGATTCAACAAGTGTCGTTCCTTCAATCCGATCTGGATTGTCCCAATTGACAATTTCGCCATTTTCGTCAGTCATATTCAATGCCTGTGCTAATACCTTGACTATAGCAGTTTTCGACGCACCAGGCGGCCCGCTAAGAATCAAAATCTTGTTTGCATAATCCCGAGACATGGAATATAAAGCATCTTTAACTTCACTTCGTTTCTTAGCATGTAAAGCTACCCCTGAGCTTGCTTTAGGTGTGTACTTAATATACCATGGCTCACTGAATGAGTCCCTCTGCCTCTTATCATTTAATGAAAGCGTATCAATTCTGGGCAAGAACCTGACTTTTTTTGTCAAACTCTGACTAGATAAATATACGTCGGAAGCAATCCGCTCAGTTGAAGCATCTGAGTCCGATGAAGACGCAAGTTCATCAATCAGATCCTTATCATCCCTGTTTTCAGATTTCACGGTTTTCCTTTTCCGTTTCAAGCCTGTAACAACACTTCTGCTTGGTGGTTTAACTGTGGTATCATCCAGTTGGATTATATCTTTTATATCCTGTTTGACTGTGACGCTTGATTTCTTCGCAAACGGTAACGTCGCATTCCGGCTCACGGCGGCCTTCTTCCTCTTTGGACCCATACAGTTGTGTACATCAAACGGCCGCTGCTTGTACCAGTTTTGAGGGTATATACAGATAAATATTTAGCGGATAGATCAAAATGTCAACAAAACTGCCGAGGTGAGTTTGTAGGTGTGCTTGCGCTGATAAGCTTGGTGGTTCGATCTCGAGATCTAGAAGTTATAGGTCTTGATAAATCACCTGAAACTGTACCAATTCCATACACAATTGCTCTCACTTTCCGGAATACTATGACTATTTGGTGAAGGTGTCTAAATAATTAGGTATTATGTCCAAGCCCGTGATAATTGCTCAAAATGCAGTTAAGGCGTTCACAACTCGAAACGATATCAATAACATTCTGGTAACTGGTGGTGCTGGGTTCATGTACGTGTTTACTCGAGTCTCAAAATCCTAAAATTGCTTGTTAAATCTAACAAACTGTAGTGCATCATGGGTAGTCAACCATTTGGTTCGAAGCTACCCAAAATACCAGGTAATATGCTTTGATAAGCTGGGGTACTGTTCATCCAAAAATAATATCTACATGCTGGAGAAGTACCCCAATTTCCATTTTGTCAAGGGTGATATTACGCATGTCAATGAAGTCAACGACACATTTGCCAAGTATAACGTTGATACAGTTGTACATTTGGCGGCTGAAAGCCATGTAGACCATTCATTTGGCGACCCGTTTCAGTTTACCAACACCAATGTATTAGGTACTCAAGTTATTTTAGAAGCTGCCAAGACTTACGGCGTGTCGCGATTTGTGCACATGTCTACTGATGAAGTGTATGGAGAGGTTGGTAAAAGCGATAAGGATCTACTTGAATCATCAATTCTTGTGCCTACCAATCCATATGCGGCATCCAAAGCTTCAAGTGATATGCTTATAAGCGCATACTTGAAAAGCTTCAACTTACCAGCATTAATTTTGAGATGTAACAATATCTTCGGCCCGCATCAGTACCCCGAAAAAATAATCCCCAAGTTCATTCTGTTGCTGGCTCGACATCAAAATTGTATACTACATGGGAACGGGCTTAATAAACGAAGATATTTGCATGTATCAGATGCTGTTAGAGCAATTGATACCGTTTTGCATAAAGGAGAGGTTGGGTGTATTTATAATGCCGGTTCGAACACAGAATTGTCAAACTTGGAGCTTTGCAAGAAGTTGCTGGAGATTTTTGGTTATGATTCTAAGGATCCTGAAGTAATCAAAGCTCATGTCGAATTTACTCGTGATAGATTATTTAATGATTCGAGGTACGCTATAGACTCAACTCGGATACATAAATTAGGGTGGGAACCTTGCGTGAACTTTGACAAGGGGTTGAGAGACACTGTTGATTGGTATCTTACGCATGGAGAAGCCTGGTGGGATGATGATCTCACCCAAGTATTAGTTCCATTTCCTGAAAATAGACATTAAATATTTGTTATAATATACTACATAACTATCTCTTTGATTTTTTTGCTGGAGGACCTCCGCCGCTGCCACTGCCTTCATCGTCGTCGTCTCCGTCGCTGCCTGAAGAAGAAGCATTTTCATCAAACTCCTCGGCAACATCACTTTCTTCATCCATTTCGAAATCTTCATCGGGAGACTCTGAATCATCATCAGCTGAACCTCTGTCGACCTCCATGTCCTCGTCAGAGTCGGAGTCACTACCAAGCATAGCAGCAACAACGCGTTCACTATCGGCGATTTCATTTTTGATCTTAATACCTTTGGACTTGACGAATGCTTCAATACCCTTCTGTTCTTCTCTATCAATGTTAGAGAAGGGGTGCTGTCCGCCTCCAGATTTAACATGGATGGTCAAATCAAATGTTCTAGACGAGCTGACTCCACCTCCACCGACTCGTGAGAAAGTTATATGCGATACCTCTGAATAAGGGATATAGAGTGTTGGCTTGGTCAAGAACAAGAAACTCTTTTCTAACATGTAGAGATACCCTTCGCTTGCCTTTAATGAACAGGCAACAGCGGGTTCACCTTGAGTACTGTTGAATGATGATGGGAATATGACTTTCTTTTCTGTGAGGCCCTTAAACAACTGGGCAACAACTTGATGAGCAGCCTCATCATAAGTCTTTTTCAGTCTATTGGCATATTTATCCTTGTAAACATCATCTTCCAAGTTCAGCTCCACCTCGATTTCGTCATCTCTGGGGAACTGCATGATCAAGAAGGGGTAAGTAGTTTGTCCCTGTCTAAGCGGGGGATCTAATTGGATAACCAACATGTTATGTATACCATCAGGCTTAGGTAACAAAAACATTCGTTGAACGTTTTGGTAAGCCACTTTATAGTCATAAGTCTTACCTCTGAGTCTGAATGACGAATCATACATGTCAATATCGTATCTACCACGAGGGGTGAGAAACAACACTTCACCAAAGGTAACAATAGCTTCACCAGCAACTGCACCAATATCAGCCTTATCCTTCAAAGTGTCGCAAAAGATTTGTGCAGCACTTTGTTCATCTTCGTCATCTTCATCTTCACTTTCCTCTCCTTCTTCCTTCTTGACGTCACCGTTTTCGTCGTTTTTGGTTGAACTGGTACCAGGGACGTAAAATCTCATTTCGACTAGTTCGTCGCCAGCTTTAGTACGCTCGGTAGATGCAGGTAGCCCGAACTCAACAGAGACTTCAGTCTTACCCACGACATTACTGTTGGTTATTTCTGAATAAGGAATTTCAAAAGCAGGACGGTGCGCCACATTGAACACCAATTCAGATCGTTCGAAATCGCCTTGTCCCCAGTTCCATCCACGAACAGAATGCTCGCGAACTTCCAAGTTCACATCCATATTATTTTTAAGCGAGTTCTTCAGCGTGGTAAACTCATCCTGGTCGAACCCATCTAGCTGGAACAATCCTTTAGTTCTAGTTTGTATACGTGCCTCGTGTCCTCGAGCACCGCGACTCCAAAACACGATTTGAATTTCACTTGCTGGAAGAAGAAACGGTTCAGAAGAGCCTGGCTTTGCGCTAGCACTACCGCCACCGGTCTTCTCAGACACCTTCCATCCTAACCCTGAAGAAGTCAATCTGACTATCCCCGGATGACGCGATTGGTTCAAGAATATTCCTTCAAATTGCGTTGCCATTGTGTGGAAAAAAAGGAAATTTCGCGGTATCGATCGATTCTCTTTTCGCTAGTAAAGTAGTAAAATTTAAAGCATTTACGCGTCATTTATAAAAGCTTCGCCGGAGGCTGTTGATTATGTAAAAATTCACCATCCAACAAAAGAATTTATCATTTTTTGGACCATGAATTTGCTCAATTCAGTTACGAAGACAAAATAATAGAAAATCAACTAATAGAGAAGAAAATAATAAAATAATGAAATGTACATGCAAGAAGATAAATAAGTGTGGTAGTGAATGATCAATCCAAACGTTCAAAGCTCTCTAGCCGCGTCATTATGACTTTCTTTGAAGTTTCTTCCACTTCACCAGCTAGAAATACTTCGTCTAGTATAGCATAAACTTTGTGGAAATTGAATATGATGTCTAGTTCGCAGACATTATTGAAGAACGCATCCAGGATCTCTACAAGCAAATGTAACGCTTCAAGGTAGAAAAGCTCGTTATCCTGGTTCTCAACACATGCACAAAAGAACAATCCGGCGTACCGTCTATACACTATTTTGTGAGTCTGGAATTCAACGAAATTACTTTGGTACTTCTGATCCCGGGAAGCCACTAGCCGGTGCACTTCTCCCTTGATTTTGACCTTTTCTGTGTCCTAAACCTGGTTAGAGCGCGCACGACCAATAGGGATTAAACCCATTCCTACTTACACTATGGGGAGTGTACCATTTGGCAAGACGCGTCTTGCCCTGTCTGTTCTGTATCAAAATGAACTGCAATCCCATGTCGTCATCTACCTGTCACTATATTGTTGTAGTACGTAAAAGGTGGACGGCACAAATTAGACTGTGATCGAAGAGGAAGGGGTTGGCCGTGCTTATTGCGCACGCATTGAAAGAAGGTCCACCTAGTAAATAGACTCTTACTAGCAAAATACAAATACAGTGTCTACAGTCATTACTCAAATGGCTCGAAGTTTACGGGTATAAAACTCCTGTTAAAACCATGAATACGCGTTCATCACATTAGGCAATAATATAATATGTTACTAGTTGTTTTTTTTTTATATTTCTCTGTTTTTTGTCGTTACTTTTGTCTGTGCATAGCTCAGATGATAATCTGGTTCCAAAATCTTGTTTCTCAAATGCAAATGGAACTCCGACAACTCTCAAACAAACACATTAAACCTTGGGTAAAAACATCCAACAGATACAAGTGACCTGCATAAGAATATATAACACAACACAATCTTCTCCTTTTCTGAGTTCCGACATGTATGGTAGCATATATACTCCTTTTTTAAAACTGCAGAGCTTGTCCCTTTTGTTTCTTGTCACCACCGAGTTCGAAATGCTTGCATCGCTTCAATGGGAGCTGGGCCTTGGTCTTGCAGACAGTGCACTCCAGTCGCAAAACAACCTTCTTTGTAGTCTTGGCTTTCTTGTGGAAAATCTGTTTGGTTTGACCACCATAACCTCTCTGCTTACGGTCGTAACGACGCTTACCCTGGGCGTACAGAGAAGCCTTACCAGCCTTGTACTGGGTGACCTTGTGTTGGGTGTGCTTTCGGCATTCCTTACCCTTGCAATAAGTCCGTCTAGTCTTGGGCACGTTCACCATTTTGTAATTATTCTTCTCGGTCTTGTTGAGATTGTTCTGTACAGGATGAGATAGATGTTGAAATTTGAAGTTTAAACTTTGATGTTTGCGAGTCTCAAAGATCGGTCAGTGTGTGGTTGCCAGTATCAAATGTACTGCCAGCAACACCCAAATTTTAAATAGAGGTTAAACAATGCCCTGGAAATACCACAGTAAAACGAGTACAATAATGTTTTTGTTTTCCCCCCTGTTAGAGTGTGTGACTGCGATTAAAATTAGGGCTACATTTAATTTTAGGGCTTTAACAGTCACATGACCTAGGCATTATTTTCTTGCACTTTAATCATCTTCACTGGGATAATTAGAGAAACTCATTTACAACCACAACCACTAGTCATTAATAATACATTTACCGTTTATATTAAACGACTTAAAGTATGTGGAGTTAGGTTTTCCCACTAATTATGAGTAACCATAGGTTAGTATCTATTTAAATGGGCAGCTGGACTCATTTACGTGAAAATCAAATCAAGCTGTTTCTTTTACTTATTACACCTGAAATACACTATTTATACCATTTTCACGTTTTACTTCCACTTCGGCGCCTGATTCGACTCAAATTGAACCAGTTTCTCTTGAAATTAGGAATGCTCTGCGCGTTAAAAAGGCTCTTTAACAATCAAATCAGCCCAGATCATGTTGAAATTTTTCACCTGTTAGATTTCATCGGCACCGTTAAATTTTAGCTACCTTTATCACTAGAGAGAAAGGGAAAAAAAACTTATAATCTAAAAAACATTTCATATTCAACCACCGGGTTTTTGAACGCGTATTCCGTCATCTCGGGAGAACACACAACCAGTATTTTTTTTTCGCACATACCCCGTTTTAGCGACTGTTCGTGTCTGTTCTTTGAAACCCGCGCTTTTAAATTCCCGTTGTTTGGACTCTTCTCTGGTTGGTTGGTTTTTTGTTAGTTGTACTTTTCTCAAGCTAGCCTTTCACACCTTTTGTGCATATCTTCTACACTAAACACCATCTACGTTTGCATGCATGACCGGTACGTGCCAACATCGACCATGGAAGAGAAGAAACGTTCGTTAGACCCGGATACTCTGTCTGAGGGCCCTGACTTGAAAAAACACGTGGTTGTGACCGGTGTCAAACATGAATCCACACCCACCGCTACTGCATCACCAGCATCGAACGACAATGACCAGCCGGTGGGTCCAATGACCCAAGACGACGTGGTGCATTTCCAGAAAGAGGCTATATACCGGCAGATGCAGGCTTATAAACGCGAGTCCGAGTTGACGAGCACCAGACTGGTATCTATAGAAGGAATATATGAAAACTTGAAAAGAAGTTTTGGTCAACTTGAAACTTGGTGGGATCAGCTTCTTGACATAGTCGGATCAAGTGCTAGTAGTGAAAAAAGTGGTTCCACGCCTAGTACACTACTCCCCGCAGCTGCTACAGGGGAGTTTGTGCAATTTCTTGAAACCCGCGGAGATAAGATTAAACAAGTGTTGGGGCCACTCTTCTCTTCTAATAACCCTGATGTCATTTCACTAAGAGATTCCTTGGCAGAGGTATCGGCCAAGTATCATCGAATACGGTCAGAAAACGACTCAATCAAGTTGGACCGTGATACCTTGATTGCTCAGCTTGAAGATGTTAAGACAAAGTACTTGACGTTAACTAAGAAGTTGGATCGTGACCAATCTACTTCATTAAGAAACATTAGGGCAATGGAAGTGAAGATTGAAGATATCAAGCAAGAGGACACAAATGGGAACCCTGCTGCTTCCAGCAACAAATCTGACCAGCACCAACAAACACCAGAAACAACCCAACAGCAGCAGCAGGAAAGCCAATCAGCTAACGGTAGCAGTGGTAGTGAAGAATCTAGCGCGCAAATCAAAATCTTAAAGTCTCAACTAAGTGAGGCAAATGCTAAAATTGATGCACACGTTACACATTTAAAAGAAGCAGATAAGCTAGTATCTGAATTAACAAATCAAGTTGATAATTTGAAAGATCGGTTACGCAACTTAAGAGATATTGACTTGAAAGTTTTGGAGCCATACCGAATGCTTCGAAACAAGGTTGATTTTTTGGAGAAATCTAAATCACAGTTACAGCAAAGTTATGATACATTGAAAACCCGTAACTCGAAACTAATTGTGGAAGAGTCTGAAAAAACTGCCAAGTTAAAGCATGACTTTGCATCGCGAGAAAAAGAACTTGAACAGAAAGTTGAGCAAGCTGAAGAAGATGTTGCAAGGATTCGAGCAGCAAGAGACCAATTGATTTCAACATTAAATATAAAGAAAGCTGAAGAAACCGAACGTCAAAGTATTCCTCAGCTGAAAGAGTTGGCTGCTACCAGAGAATCTAGAATAGCAGTTTTGGAACAGGAAATTTCAAGATTAAAGGATGATAATGGCAATGCTAATACTAACAGTCAATCACTTGATGGAGCAAGTTTAGAGGATTTGAAGAAACTAGTTGAGAAACTACAACGTCAGAATAAAGCATTATTATCAGAAATTCCTGGGCTGGAGCAAGCGTTTGCCAAAGCCCATAAGCAAGCCACGGCCAAAGTTTTGGATGCGGTAGAACGAGATGCTAAAATCAACAAACTATCTGTAGAAAAGACCAAAGCAGATGAGAAGTATTTTGGAGCAATGAGAGCCAAAGATGCTTTAAATGTTGAGCATCAAAAACTGAAAACCCAATTAGCCAAATCAACCGAAGTTATCACTCAATTGAGGGATGCTGAACGGTCTAATGGAATCAAAACTGGTCAACTTGAATCTAAACTAACTGAACTGCATAATATCAAGACCAAACTTGAACAAGAGGTCCATTCAATGAAGCAAAAGTTAAATGAACGAGATATCCGGTTAGATGCTAGTACCAAGGCTATTGAAGGCTTGAAGAATGATCTGAAAACCAAGAACTCGGCGGTATCGTTGGAAATCCAACGACGTAGAAGTACTGAAGTGGATAACGAGAAACTGAAAAAGCAAATTGAAACCCTACAAATGTTCTCATCAACAGGGAACGGCGGTTCATCAGGTTCAAAATCAGATTTACAAGATCAGCTTGATGCTCTACGATCAATAGCAATTTGTTCAGTATGTTCCAAAAACTGGAAAGATACTGCGATTAAAACTTGTGGGCATACATTCTGCAACGACTGCGCAAAGGATAGATTACAAGCACGACTAAGAAAATGCCCTGTTTGTAATAGCCAGTTTTCATTTAATGATTTACTAAGTATCCATTTGTAATAATGAGACATGATCGATATCGAACTAACTAAAAAAAATCAAACAACAATAAGCTTCACTTGCACACAGCTATATTTATAAATGCCGACTATACCTTAACTTAACCCACACCATAGAACTAGACTAGTCCGAAGCCAAGACAAGAAGTTGCGCAGCAACCTGATTTTGACATTTGAACCTGTAAAAAGCTGCACAAATGATTCCGTTTTTCTTTACTATTGGAGGTAAGTATCAACTCTGGTTGGTCGCATTACTGTGAATACCAACAAAGTAAGCCAAAGTAGCGGCAAGTACATAGTACTGCTGCTATTACTATTATTATGACGACGATCATGATCCTAACAAAGTGAACCAGCACAAAGTTTCCCTTCAAAGCTCAAGGGATTTGAAAATGACCGGTTTTATTGTCCGCATTGCCATAACATGAGCGTGGAGGCTATCAAAGTAAGTGACCGTTAGCCATTATACTTGGGTGCATAGTAATGTCTCCTAACAACCCCAGGAACGCAGTTTCTTCACTTTTTGCTACATACCATTGATCCCTACAAGCTGGGGCCCGAAACTTAAGTGCGGGATATGCAACTGGAGCCAGGAAACCAGCGAACAAGAAGTGCAGAATATGCACAATAACCTCCACGGACCAAAGTAGGTTGTCTCTTTTTTATGTAATTCTTTTTTCCCAATAATTCAAGTGTATTTATTATTCATCATTCTCAATAATTCGTTGGTTGCTACATGGCGTCTCCGGACCTAACGTCCGATAAACCGATATTCGGCCCAACACCAGTAATTTCATACACCAGTATCCAGTTGGTAGTAACACTGTAGAGAGCTGTAATATGCAATCAAAAGAAGGATAATTATCAACAGAAAACCAAGAAATACTTGAATAGTCACGTGACATAACTTTGGAAGTTGTTTTTATCACTAAGGTAACATTATTTTCGAAATGAAATCAATCACTACCGGTTTGAAATGTCAATTTAATGATATAACGCCGAGGAACTTTGTGGTTTCTTCATGTTAAGACCTGTTTTCGTTATCACACCTTAGACGTTTCTCATCATTCATGAGAATCTAGCAGCAAAATGCTGGGTGACTCATTTGACAATACACCAAAGACCACATATTATGGCCATTTCTAGCTAAAACCCCGGTAACTAATGCTTTATATTGTTTTTGAGAAATATCGGTAACGTGAAAACGTATAATTCTCGGAAGAATTCTTCAGGGGTAAAAAAGAAGGCCATCGATCGATAACAGATAAGTACTCTACTGCTATTAATACTACGTATACAGGCGCTATTTGGTAGCGCAAAGTCAGTTATCTCAAGAGATTCACATGCGATTAATCGATGATGATGGGCTCAGCTTTTATAACCATACTGGTATAAAGTCATGCAAATTTAACATTTTCCATGATCCTGAATTTTCCTTGCCTCGACCTTGAAGAACCACGCGTTAAAGGACCAAACTTACCTACATTTATCCCACCTCGAAAACTCTATTCCTGCTACGGTTTAAAATAAAGATTAAAAGACATAAGAAACTAGGAGACCGGCAACTGTCCACTCTGTCAAGCTTTGCAAATAGGTCGTTCTACTAGACAGATCTGATTTTGGTTCGGTTTTTTTTTGGTGGTCCTCGGCAGATACCCTTATTCATTTACATATAAGTGTACCCTAGTTATTCTTTTTTGCGCTGCTCTTGAAGACCTAGATACCATAAAACTGCAACCTTTGAGCCTATTCTTTTTTCTCTTTTTTGCTTTTTGAATACTCGCATACATGTCCCCCTCGGAAACTCCTGTTATTGTCCAATCTCGAACTGTGTCTACGTCTTGTGGTAGACACATCATGGATAGCAGGATCAATGGCGGTGATCACCACCGAAGTAACAGTAGTACGTGTACTGTGAATGGTGCGTCCAAGGATACTGCTGTGAAGGTGCTGGGCAAATATGACCCCGTGTATGCAATGAACATTTTCCTCAGCAACAGCGACCTACACAAGGGCGATTACACCTGTGTGCGCCGGCTACTACTAGAAACCCTGGGCACGTCGCTCTCTGTCCAGCCGTCTGAAACCGATATCCCCATCACCGAGCTGAAGGGCGGTATAACCAACCAGCTTCTCAAGGGGAAGTTCAACGGCATTGAGTTCTTGGTGCGGTCGTACGGCCGTGGCACTGATACTATTATCAACCGCGATAGAGAGTATGCTACACATATGGTGCTCACGTCGCATGGGCTGGCGCCGCCGCTGTACGTGCGGTTTGGTAACGGGCTCGTGTACGGGTACCAGCCTGGACGGGCGCTGCACTACACAGAGCTGTCGTTACCGGAGATTATGCCCTCGATAGCCAGTCGGCTGGCGCAGTGGCACGCGACCCTGAAACAGGATGTCATCAATAGCATCATCAAGGAAATTGCGTCTACGAACGGGTCCGGATACGCCAAGGATATTTGGGTGCTCATGGAGAAATGGATAGATATAGTACCAGAAGGGATAATACCTTACACTAGGCAAGAACTGCGGGCAGAGCTGTCATGGGTGCAAGACTACTTAAAAAACACAAGTCCGGTAGTGGTAGGCCACTGCGACCTACTTTGTGGGAACATTCTCGTGCCAGACCAAAAAAGCAAAAACTCAAGCATAACATCAGCAGATACTGCGACACCCGGTGACATTGCTAGTAAAGTGACGTTCATTGACTACGAGTATGCCATGCCCGCAGCTAGAGCATTTGATATCTCAAACCACTTCATGGAATGGCAAGGATTCGACTGTAAGACTGAACTAATTCCACAAGTGAAGCAAAACTCGCCGGTACTGCGTACATGGATGAAGTACTATTTAGACTCGTACCATTACCATTGTGGAGATGGCGTACAGACCACTGAAGACGAGATATCAAGTTTGATCAATGAGCTTGGTTTATGGTGGGGTATGCCTGGGTTCTATTGGGGTATATGGGCAGCCATACAAGCATCAATAAGTGAAATTGAATTCAATTATGCGGATTATGCTTTACAACGATTTAATGAATATTTTACTTGGAAAAAAACTGTCAACTAATAATTACGACCCCTCCTCATTTTACGGGAGGCATCTGTTTGTTTGTTACCCTTAGCATTTTGAAAGAACTAATTTCAATAGAATACAATAATCTCTATTTTTAATACTATGCAAATCTAGTTGTTATATATGACATTTTATTCTAGTAGTATATGTGTTATGTTTAATGTCTACTGATAACACGCATAAGTCCCTCAGCAGTAGTGAGATCTTTGATATCCATGGACGTTCGGAGACTTTCAATTGATTCTCGCGGTGGAGCCTGCTCCATGCGAAGTTCGCGTCTCACTTGGTCCAAGGATTTCCTAGTATTCGGTCTCACGCGGCTCTCTTCACTGCGTCGATAGTAGCTCAATGGATGACTAAACGAAGACCGGTTGTTGTTCTCCTCGTCAACGGTTGTACTGTCAACAGACACGCTGCTTCCAAACCGATGCTCTTCCGGTGGTAACCTGTGGTCACCAAAGGTTATAAACTCAGAGTTCCTGTTCTCGTCATACCGTACCTTATCATCATCGTTACCAATCTCTTTACCTGACTCAGGTTCGTCCTGTAAATGGTCGTACTCTCCCATGCTCCACAGTTCTCTGACTATATCTATATCCTCGGGATAGAAGACTTTCTGTACAGCCAGTTTACTGACGTGGGGCAATAGACATAATGCAACACCTACAAGCAGTACTGCCCAGTAAATCAATGAACCAAACATTTCGGCAGCAGCTTTATAAAATTCACTGCTGTACACAGAAGAGGAGTAAATGCCTGTCCAGAAGAAAACCAACAAGCAACTGATGGCACCAATCAGCAATGATAGCCAATCCCACCTCAGCTGGTTAAGAATAACATAAATGTTACAAGAGATGACGGAGATAGAGCATGCAGCCAACCCCATCCAGAACCGATGGTTCAGGGGCAAGCCCGTAGGGCTTTCAAACAAACCAGGTCTGTACACAAAGTATGGGAAAAAGAATGATACAAATGACTGGAATGCACCATCAAGCATATACTCATAAAACTTGCCCATACTCCAGTCCATTCTCAATATACCTCGCTGGTACAGCTTGGGGACTGCCAAAGAGATCTTATCGGAAACATCCTGGTCTAACACGCCCATGAAGATGATAGGTAATGAGGTGAATGCGAGATTGAAGAACATCACGTAAGTATATTCGTAAAGATAAGCTCCGTCAAAACTTGAAAAAATTCCGTACCAGAACAAGGTTACTGTGAAAACAACATTCTTGTAAAAGAAATTGGGGATCATTTCCGCCAAACGTCGGTAAGACCAACGGCCATGCACCAGCAATAACCTTGACAAGAATCTGAACTGCCCAATGGCGTAATCTGAAGACATGACTGCTTGTCGACCTTCTTCACCAGCAATACCTACACCAACATGTGCAGCTTGGATCATTGCAACGTCGTTGGCACCATCACCAATACTCAAAGTCATAACGCCCAAAGTTTCCTTGACTAGCTTGACAACTGCGGCCTTCTGTGCCGGACTCACTCGGCAACACAAGACGGACTTGCACTGCTTGCACAAAAGCAAGAACCTAGCCTTCAAGTCGTCCTCAAGTGCCAGTTTCAAAGTATCACCATCAATGATAACTGCATGGTTAGGTGATGGACGTCCGTGATCCTCTTTGGCATCTTCAATTTCTTCCCAGCTACCAGTAAGGCCAAAATACTTGCCGAGATAATCGACAATTACCTTTTCTGCAGATTCTTTAGTATTATCTTCGACTCTTAATACTAACAGTTCCATGGTGTTATCCAAAAGGTTACAAGAAAACCCAATATTGATAGCGGTTTCAACCTTATCACCGGTCAGTACCCACAATTTGATACCAGCGTCACCTAATAATGCAATTGATTGAGGTACACCATCCTGTAGTCTATCTTCAATAGCGGTACCACCCAAAAGCATCAAGTCTCGCTCAATGGAATCAGCAACTTCTTCCATTTTCTCCTCACGGTGAACTAATGACGCAGCAGCAACTTCGTGGCGAGCATTCCAGTCGTTATACTCCTTAGCAGAGATCTCTCGCTGCGCAATACACAGAGTTCTTAACCCTTCGTTGGCAAACTGTTCCAAGTGTAGCGCAGTTTCCTGTCTCAGCTGTTCTTGAGCATCTGGTCGTAGCCTGGAATAGATAACGCTATCAGCACCTTTACAAATCAAAATAATCTTGTCTTCGCTAGTGTTTTCATTGAAAAATTTTTTCACTTGCTTGGGACTGAACTTGATAATAGCACTCATTCGTTTTCTGGTAGAATTAAACTCAAGCGTGTTCAAGATTTGAAACTCTTCAGTTTGGCCCTCGACATTCACAACCACTCCGTTTTTGGTACGTTCAGTGAAAGTGAACCCCACATCCTTGGCCGTGGCCACTAAAGCAGCCTCGTCTGGTGACTGGGCCTTGAAATCAAGTTTACCAGGGACCCTTTCATCTTCCTCGGCAATTACTGAATGACATAACGCCAATGCAAGCATGAAGTACTGGTTAGCAAGCTGTTGTTCACGGGCGTTATTGTTAACCAAATCTTTCACAAACTGGGACGAAACAAATGTCACTTCATCATCAACCATCTGAGGGTTATCGTGTATAGATCTCAGCAGTTTCAGCATCTCAGCCTTATCCTTGACAATTTCTTGCCGCATTTGTTTACCTTCAGTTTCAACGTCAATACCCTCACGTTTACGCAACCCTGCCAGTGCTTCGGTATACGCCTTACCGTAAGCCATACCGTTGATACTTGCCTTCTTGAACTCCATAGCGTTCTGAGTAAGTGTACCAGTTTTATCTGAAAAAATGTACTCAATCTGACCCAAATCATCGGAAATGTTCCACGACTTAGGCGTGCAAGGATAATCAATAGGCTCATAGTACATGTAGCAATCGCTGTAAATGAAAAAGGCCTGGATGGTTTTGACAATTTCAATGGAAATATACAGTGAAATTGGAATCAACCCTTGGTATAGGATAATAGCTGCCCAAAATGTGACCAGACCGTTTACTGGAGGGCTACCACCAATCATACCATACTCAAAGAAATCAATTGAAGTTCGCGGTCGACTGAAAATAATTCCGTTGATGACTCCTGATACAAAACATAGAATGAACAATAAGAAGAAATTCATGATAACCGCCCCGTTCAACTCAGAGGAAATCCGACTTCGCTTAGTAGGGGTGGTTCCAGCGTTTAATACAATTTTAGTGTCCGGGCCTGTGAAAACAACAACACCAATAGCCCAATCAGTATTTCGTAAAGCGCAGCCTCTCAGCAACAGGTTATTGATGGTAATAGGTTCGCTTCGAATAGTTTCAGTTGGCTTGTTGGAAATCTCGTCGACCCACTTGGCCACTCCGTTATAACTGTACAAATTTGGCAACGGTCCTTCTGATTCGATCCAGAATCTGGCCCGTTCACAGTCTTGAGAATGTTTAATTCCCTCGCCGCATTTCAGCGCTTGTCTGATTTTCAAGTTGGTTTCACCGTCAAGGTTCTTGGTTTCAATGTAACACGCACCATCGTCGTCAGACGTTGCAACAATCACCATATCGGCGGGTATTTCATCGTTATTGCGTATCCGTACGAAATCACCCACTCGGACGTTTTTCCAAAAATCTCGTCTGAACTTGGCCTTGCCTGGAGACTGGCCGCGGTTATCCAAAACAGACGTACCATCGGGAACTCGTTTGGCACTGGTTTTGTGCTGGCCTCTAATAAATGCGCCCTCGTCCTGTCTATCGGCAAAGGGGTCTTCCATGGATGACCGCAGATCGTCCAATGCAATAGATCTGCCACTACCGTTAGTGATAACCGAGTTGACCGTGTTCGTACGATGCAACTTGTTATCAAAGGGCAGCCCCTTTTCGTGAGACGATTTCTTACCGTTCTTTTTCTTGCTCATGCCATTCACGACTCGTAAAAGTAACCGCGTGTTGGCCTTTTTGAACCGTCGCCATAGTGATACATTATCATCAATCACGTTATAGTTATGCCAGTCGGATAAAATCTCTGTCGGGGTATTATTCAACTCCAGATCCAGCAACGTACGTCGGTAATCCTCGATAGCGTCCTTGATAGCGGTAAGAACCACGATAACAATGATCGGTACTGCAGCCAACCCAGCGTTCTGGACACCAAAGATAGGGAATGCCGATAAAATTGCAATAAATAAGAAAAACGCGTTAGCAACATTCTTGAACTGAAAGATCAGGTTCTTGG
Organism: Groenewaldozyma auringiensis; assembly: GCA_030574195.1. NCBI lineage: Eukaryota > Fungi > Ascomycota > Dipodascomycetes > Dipodascales > Trichomonascaceae > Groenewaldozyma > Groenewaldozyma auringiensis. The sequence continues at coordinate 72,257 of JAJMEP010000044.1, forward strand.
GGACAAACGATAACGGCGTGTACTTTGTAGTTCTGATCTTGTTTCTAGCAAATTGTTCTTTGGGCAGTCCTGTCTCTGGGTCAATGAATGCCTCGGGTAAGGGCATGTTCATGAAAATCGACCGGCTGTGTGCTGCTTCATCTTCCAAACCCGAGTCTTCGTCTTCCTCTGCTTTATCGTGATGGCTGTGTCTTCTAAAAATTGACTTGGACCGCTTAGGAGCAGAAGCTCTACCCTTCTTGTGTCGTTGCGTACCCCATCGACGCCGTTGCATTTTGGACGCATGTCGCAAAACCTCTGCGCCATTTTCGTTGCCTTCGACGTCATCATTATCAGCAAGATCTCCTTCGCGTCTGTGTTGGTTTTCAAACCCAGTTCCATCCAGTTTAGGTGAACGTACAAAGGACAGCCGGTCGTTAGGGTTATAGTTACCGCGACGGCCTCCGGCATTCAAGTCGACATCCTCGAAGTCCTCTTCCTCTTCATCGCCTTGCAACGTGCTGCCGCTAGCCGGTTTCGACGCAAACGAAATGTGTCTCTTGACGGTATCAGACTTGGTCGACCGGACGCTGAGCGGCGACCTGAGGTTGGCGCCCTCGTTCTCTATATTGTCTGCCATGTTAGGTGTGCGTGGCGGGGGCCTTGACGGCCGCGATGGAGACTTGGCGTGGTCGTTATCGTCGTCGTTAATACTATTATTATTATTATTATTATTATTGTCATTACCATTGAAATCAAAATCGTAGTTTGAGTACCTGAACGCATCGTCAACGGGCACGGACAGACGCCGGATATCCATCTGGTTCACGCTCAAATGGTTGGATCGTTGCTGCTGCGAGGGAGATGACATTTGTGCACTATGCGACGTGGATGCAGGGCTGAACGGTTGCGACCCGGTCGGAGATAACTCATTGTCGTTGTCGTAGTCGTAGTCGTAAGCATCAGACACGTCGTCGCCAGGACGACGGCTGCTACTCTTGCGTGACCTTGCCATTACTCAGTATACATATATTTCCAATGAGATCCCTCTTTCCGTTTGACAAATGCGGTTCCGAAAAAAAAAGCCGTTGAGAAAGAAAAAAAAAAAGATTTAATCAAACCACCAGTCAAAACCTTCACTAAAAAATAAAAAAGTTAGCTTCATCCATGTTATAACTAATGAGCCGAGTAGTCACAATGCCACTTACAGGTCAATAAAGGATGTTTCTCTCAGAAAAGAACGTGAAAAACACGTTGGAATTTGAAAGCGGAAAAAAATTAGGTGAAAAAAGGTGAGATGAAAAAAATAAAAGAGATTCCGGATGCAAAAAAAATGGTACCGAGAGTACAAAACAGGTATATGTAAGTACACCTTTTGCCAAGGGAAATGAGAAGCAAAAGCTATTTCTCAGGTCCGAAAGTGAAATCCAGTTGTGGGGAAAAAAAAAGTCCTCGGAAGAAATGTTAACGGTGGTGGTTGGATATGCTTTTATATAATATATTAGTAAAGGTCGAGTGAAAGTCATGAACCGATACCGAACACCCATTTTACTCACCACCACTACCACCCACCACCCGTGCATGCGTGTATCGATATCGATCGCGATATAGGTAGGCTTGACAAACGTTAAATCTAAAAATACCTTTGGAATCCAAAACTCGTCATGGCCTGGCAGTGGGTAGGAGAAGGTCGTGGAGCTATAGGTCAATAGGTATGACTCCTTCGAATTGTACTAAGTTTTCTGAATCACAATGTGCGTGCCGTAACTGCGGAATTTCAGTGAATGGGCTGAAATGGAGCCGTTTCAATAGTTAAAATTGTGGCATTGCGGGTGTTCAACAGACTAGCTAGCTAGTATAGTATCCAAATCGTAATAGTGGCTGTACTGGGTAGTAGCCGTAGTGGTAACAGTAGCCGTACCTACCTACGTAGTGCGTGGCAGTAAATGGTGGTAGTAAATGGTTGGTTTCTGATCAAAATTCGCGCATTCCTACACAGAGTGCGCGCTAGTACCGCGATGGTATTGGCTGTTAGATACGGCTGTGCACTTCTTATTGTGTACTCAATGGCTATCTAATCAAGTTCTGTTGGTCTACTTATGCGTCTACGCGGGTGTTTTCAATATTGTACTTGTGCGAAAGCTCATGAGAAACATACGCGTCTCAAGTGGAAAGTTGGATCCTAGAGTTTCTCATGTCAAGCGATCAGGAACACGAATCGACCAAACAACTTTTGAAAAACAACAGCAGTGAGGTTCTCTAACTTTGGTTTACGCCATCAATCGTAGTAACTAGCCGTTCTGTTTACAGACACGTCCCATCAGTAAACAACTTAGAGACGGGTTTCAGGTGGCAGTGTTCTCATTCTCGTGTCACAAACGTGTCAATTGGTGGCTGTTCGATGTCAACGGCGACGATGAGGCCGGGGTTAACGAACACTAGTGCTAAGTTCGATCCACCGGCAATCGAAATAACGTTGTTAACAACCTATTTATAGTCGATACACTGTACACACACATGTATACGTACACTGTGTAGCCTTCTACCAATACTAATACCAATACTAATACCAATACTAAGACTAACTGCTGAGTACTACCTTTCGCTGTGTGGGGAGGCTGAGTGTGTGTGTATATAGCTATTAATATGAAATCAATTCAACTAACATGGCTAACTTATAGTTATTTATAAAAGAAATATCAAAACAAAAATCAAAAGTTGAGGAGGAGCAGGAGGTGACATGATTGGTACATTATATCTAGTAGCAAAATAGTTGATGTCATTGTTATTCTCGCGTTGTCAAAATTTGGTGGGTAAGTAAGTTAATATATATAATTCGTTTCTCGTGTCAGTTTGTTCCAGAAAGAAGAGAGAAAAAAAAGATTCTCCCCGCTTACTGCATACAGCAGGCAAGACACTCTTCCATGGCACAGCACAAACACAGACCTCCCAAAAGAGCAGCGCAGTATCCACCGCCGCCGCCGCCAGGCTGCTGTTGTTGAACATATACCGGCTGTTGTTGGTGTCCGTATCCTGGCTGGCCGCCGTATCCTCCCTGGGGACCGTACCCCGGTTGGCCGCCGTACCCTCCTTGATGGCCATACCCTCCTTGGGGTCCGTAGCCTGGTCCTCCTCCGTATCCCTGCTGGCCGTATCCCTGCTGGCCGTATCCTTGTTGCCCGTATCCTTGCTGACCGCTGAAAATTCCCCGGTCATCTTGATTCTGGCCGTGGCCTGGTGGTGGCCCAGGAGGAGGTCCGCCAGCCTAAACACAGTTAACAAGTGATCCACAAGTACCCAAACACGGACACAAACGCAGTTCCAGTGAAAAATGACAACGGAGAAGGGATTGTTAGACTATAACGAAGAGCGTGTTGTTGTGTCGGTCAAAACAAACACAATTACCCCGATCCACAACCCACAGCAATCATTCCATCTATCCGTAGGTTCATCATTCAATCAAAACGCGTAGTCCGTTATCGTCGTGTTTTCAAATTTGACCTCCGTTTGTTACTTACGTCCTGGCTGTTATTGTTGTAGTAGTCCTTGGCACTCATGTTCTTTTACGAAAAGGTGTGTGTGTGTGTGTGTGTTCTTCTCAAGTGTAAGAACCAGCGTGCGTTGTTACGATTTGACTAATTTCTCCTAGTAGCTAATAAGCTTAAAATATGTGCGTATAATAAGCTTTGATGTCATCGATTGCCACCACCACCACCACACAAAAAAAAACACGCGTGGTGGGGAGACCTTTTGGCTCTTGTAAGCGTATATCGTATCACAGGAAAAGGGCAGGGTAAAAATTCCCTTTATAGGCAAAATATATCGGTGATCATTTTTGGGCATTACGTAGTGGCCATATTTATTTTTTTTTACCCCTGAGCTGGATATATAAATAACGCACTCGGTAACGGCCATGTGCGTATCCACCAGCTTATACATTTATATGTAATACATGTGTACTGGGTATGTGTATGTGTATGTGTATATATACATGTATATAAATATCTCTTGATCCTTATCTCATCTAGATTGCTCTTTCCATTTTGCTCTCAACTTTTCCCTGAGTACCGTTTACTGGTATAATGGAGTTTGAAGCAAACGCTGGCTTGTCGTCCAAGCCAGAGCTCGTAAGGTTCCCTATTCTACCCCGGTCGTTGCCCTTTGAAGAGTTGCTGACAGTTATTGGAACATGTATCAGTTCTGCCATTGAGTCGCCGTACTCTTACGACCAACTGAAAAACGCTGAGCTGTCCAGGTCGCTTATTCGACCGTTCGTGCTATCGTTGAGGTACCCTGACCCTCAGCCATCTTTGAGTGTTTGTGGTGGTGGTGTTGGTGGAAGCAATGCTAATCTAGCCGCAGCATCTAGTATTCCTGATTACTCGTTTGTCGACCAGCATAGGGGTATTCTGTCTGCGTTGATGATTCTTAGACAGGAGTTCCAGGAATCCGCGTTCGACGCAGAACTGGCTACAGGGTATCTTGAACAAGGGATATGCCAGGCACGGTCTATTGCCTGTGAGCTTATAGCTACAAGATTACTCTACTACGTTGAGAACGACTGGGATAGAGTCGAGTTACTCACTTATGAGCAGTACGACGACGAAGAAGGAGAAAATCTTACGTCTGATGCCAACTACGCCGTGGGGGAATCCAGTTTAGCCGAAGAGGCTCTTCTCCCAAGAACGGTAACAGAGACTTCGTCGTTGCTGCGGTCTGGTAGTGGCGATGACTCTGAATCTTCAACTGGCATAGATATGAGCCAGTATTACCGTCGGTCTGCTTTGAAGATAGCCGTTGAAGGCAGGGCAAGAAAATTTCTTTCTGCGGGTCCTGTTGAATCTATTTTGTTACGTATATGGACGGGCAGGATCATTTTTTGGGACCAGATATCGGCAAATTCTACGAAAACGGCAATGCTGTATCGGTCACCAAACGCCATTCTAGAAGCCACTGGGAAAAAAATTGATATTTTTACAAGATTGAAAGTTCCCAGGTATAGGTCGTTTTTCATGGCATCGAATTTCGCAATAATGCTACTACTTTTTTATCTTTTGCTGTTCACGGCTTCTGAGTCGGAGTCTAAAATAGGTACGTTGGAAATTGTACTGCACATTTGGTTCTTTGGGTTCGTCAAGGATGAAATTGATCAGGTAGTCTATTCCCGGTCATTTGAACAATACATGTCTGATTATTGGTCTTTTATAGATATATCAGTGATTTTCTTGTTCTTGACTTTTTTCGCATTAAGAGCAATGGCGTACTTCACCAAAAACTATGAAGCAGCTGAATTCGCATTCGATGTTTTATCTTTGGAAGCGTTACTGCTGGTACCGAGATTTTTCTCCTTTTTGGCAGTGTTCCCTTACTACGGTACATTGCTACCCTGTCTCAAACAGCTCGTCAAAGAGTTCATCAAATTTCTAAGTTTGATTCTGATTCTTTACATGGGGTTCTTGTCAACATTCACTTTCCTCGGTAGAAACGATTTCACATTCCCTCAAATGTTCTGGCTCATTATCAAGGTGTTTTTCGGTGCGTCCGTCGTGGGGCTCGATAGAGCGCCAGAAATCTCAGAAGTATTCGGGTTACCCCTCATGTTGATATTTGTAATTCTTACCCAAAACTTGCTGATAGTGGTCCTGGTATCGATCCTATCGACCAAGTTCGGTGCAATGATGCAAAATGCCAAAGAACAGTACATTGTGATGTTTTCCGAGACTATCATTGAAGCGGTAACGTCTTCAGACCAATTGACATACTTTTACCCGCCATTTAACTTGCTCTCGCTGGCTATACGTCCCTTGAAACCCGTTATCGGTAAACGGCGCCACAAACAGCTGAGAATTTTGCTACTCAAGGCAACACATTGGCCCTTTGCAGGACTGGTCTACGTTTATGAGGTCGTAACATACTACTATAGCAGCAAACGGGACCAGAAGGCCTCAAAGTCGTTCTATTCCGCGTCCAAGCCTCTGGCATATGACATTGATAGCATATTCTCGTCCGCGCCGAGAACAAACACAGCGCCCTCAATTGCAACAAAAACAAAGAAATCCAAAATGAGGAAATTGTTAGGTTTCAAAACAAAAAAGAAACCCTTGTAATGATAAATATTGTTGTATAATTAAATAATAATGCATGCACTCCCAAGAATATGTACAATTAAATGAATCCGCCGCCAAAGGGTCCACCGCTACCACTACCGCCAAAAGGCCCGCCGCCAAAGGGGCCCCTGCCTGCTGAGCCGCCAAACGGTCCCGTGGGGTCGAATCTAGCGCCAGGAGGTCGTTTGAACGGATCGTCATCTTCGTCTCCGCCATAGATACCACCGCCGCCGCCAAACATAGGTTGGTTCGGCGAAGGGTACATTCCGCCGTCGGGGTGCAAGGGGTTAGGCTCGCCAATAAACGGCTGCATGGGCGGATTGCGTCCAAACGGCGGGTTCAAGTCGTCGCCGCCTATGGGGTAAGGATGTTGGGGCGGTTGCACAGGTAACCGGTTACGGCCCAAGATCTCGTACTCGTCCTCAAACCCCGGGGGCTGGTTAGGGTCACGAGGCTCGCTAGTTATCCTTGAAGTTCTGGTACCAGAAGTTTCTCTGGAGTCCAGCAAATCTTGTTCTCGGGTTCGCGTCTCTGGCAAAACTGAGCTTCGTGGCTCGCGCAACGGAGCTTCTTGTGCTGATGCTGGTGCTCTGGTTGTTGAGCTTGCGGTCTTCTGTTCAGGAGCGCTCCCCACAACTTCGTCAAGCTTTTGGATGAACTCTTTCCATTTGCCTGTATAAATATCGTCTGTAGACTTACAGCCCTCGCCTGGTGGTTTGGCAATGATCTCGTCAGTGCTCAGTTTGATCCCGATGAGTTTGTCGCCACCAGTGGTATGGAACGAAACGTTGGCAAGCACCTGGGTACCGCCTATCCGCGATAGAAGCAGCTCGAGCTTCTCCTGCGTGTCGTCGTTGCTGGGTACCGTGAAATCGAATTCGTAACTGTGGGGGCTGTTGTCTCTCCATGCGGTATCTATTGGCGTGATATCTGGATACGTTATCTGAGTACCATTACTCGCAACGTAAGTATACCCTCGGGAAATGGCCCATGCGTATACAGCTATTGCCACTGCATCTTCGCTGGTCAGTTCGCTCAATGGGGTTGGTCCAAGGCTTTTGGTGATGATCTCCAGTAAACTCATGGTCAAGTGGTCAATGGTCAATGTTGAATGGCAAACGATCGTTCAATCGACCAGTATTTATTTATTTTGTGTTGTCGCGATATTTTGCCGATATTCTGCCGATATTCTGCCAACATTTTATCATGTTCATGAGATTTTGAGTATTACAACCTGGTTATACAATTATGAAATTGATACTCAGCAGGTGTTTTTGTTTTATTTATGGTCACAACCTATAGATGGTTGTAGGCAATTTTGGAACTAATTGAGCGCGACGACTGGTTCGTGTTTAGCACTTGAAAAACAAATGTTGGTTTGGTTGCGAGCTGAAATGTCAGTGTAATGTAATCTAATGAACGTCGTTCAATGACAAATAGCCAGCAGTTGCATGGTAACCACATCTCCTACCTCACTGGTTATTGGTTCAGATCGTTCCGTGTGAACGGTGCTATTTTCCATATTATACCCGGATTTCTTGGAATCTCTTTTGAAAATATCTCAATGCGAAGATGCGAGAACAGTCATTTATCAGTAAACCAGACATGAGTGGATGGTACCAAAGAGGTTCAAAACACCAACCCCAGCAACAGCAAAAATACTCAGATAAAATACCAAGATCACTCTCGTCTACAATGGTATCTCAGTCAGTGACAGGGTACCGTAGCGGTCCGGACACCAAAGAGCATCGTCGCCGTCGCCGTCGTGCTAGTGACTACGGCGACACTTGTCTGAGAGACTCTGAGCTGAGTCAGCCTGATTTGGAGCAACACGAATGGGATATTCGCAACTGGTACGACGCCAGTGACAGGAACCGAAAGCTGGTCAAGTCTAAAAACGCGTTCAACAAAAGTGTAATGGCATGGCAGTTATCTAATAACCATCAAGTTGAACGAGTAAACGTTTGTGATTTTCGTCAGCTGCGTGGGTCTAGTGAGGGTATGGCTGGTGATAGTGGCACGTTACCGCAGTACGACGATGATTACTACAAAGAGTACGATAGGCAACACAACAAGTTCATTGCCAAACTTGTTGGTGATTCTGATAAGTTGTGGTCAGATTTGACTAAAGCTATAGAAGAGACAAATAACTGGATTGAGTCTTACGACAATGAGCCAGAATTGAATGATATCGATAAGACTTCATCAAAAGCAAAGAAAACGCTTACAAAAGAACGTAAAAACAAGGCTCCCAAATTCTCAAGAATGTCTATTCTTGGAGGACGCAAGTAACCTGGAGAAAATAAGGTCAATTTTCATTCATTTATTGAGTCTTATTTTGTTATTTTGTTTTTTTTTTTTTTTGATATTTTTTTGATCATTCTATTTGATATGGAAATTTACTTGATGGGTTAAAATATTTTTATAAGGTTTCTTATTAATTGAATTCCCTTTTATTCTTTTTATTCTTTTTTTTTTAAATGCCTCTTTTGAACAAGGCAATCCCTTGGATACCTAGTAAATTAAATATTTGTTGCAAATTCTAATTTGTGTTTCCCCAGCTAAACCTTATGACTTATATCTATTTACACGACATACCTACAGAATGAGAATCCTTTAATTATAACTACCCCTTGATATTTAGTATGTCTGTTAATACCCGTGCTTGAACTGAGCGGGGTGGTTGATTAATGAATAATGAAAAACTGGAGTCAGTTGGGTCACCGGCAACGGCCCCAAGGATAGCCCAGCTGGCCTGGGAGGGACAGCCCAAAGTTGCGGGGTCCAGCCTGGTCACCCGGATGATTCTGCTAACACTGAGCGTAGCGGGTCTGCAGTTTGCCTGGGGGGTTGAGATGTCGTATATCAACGTATACCTGCTTTCCCTGGGTGTCTGTAAATCCATGCTATCGTTCATCTGTATTGCGGGGCCGGTCTCCGGGCTGGTCATGCAGCCGCTGGTGGGCATACTGTCGGACAACTCTACCAGCAGGTTCGGCCGCAGACGGCCATACATGATGGCAGGCTCGTTTTTAGTGTCGCTGGCGCTGCTGGCCATGGCGTGGGCAAGGGAAATCACCGTGCTTGTAGGCGGGCCCCAGCAGGACAACGAGTTGGTTATCGTGGTAGCAGTTGTGTCTATCCTGCTCATTGACATGTCCATCAACGCCGTGCAGGCGTGCAGCAGAGCACTCATTGTGGACACTCTGCCGGCGTCGATGCAGGAAACCGCCAACGGATGGGCTGGCCGTATGATAGCCTCGGGGAACGTGCTGGGCTACCTGGTGGGCTGTCTTGACTTGGTGAAGATATTCCATGGAGTCATTGGTGATACCCAGCTCAAGTCACTATGCCTGCTATCGTCAGTGGCTCTGATCACGACAGTTTTCATTACCTGTCAAGCGGTAAGCGAGAGGATACTGCTGAAAAATAAATCCGGTGCGTCGTCGGCTGGGGTGTTCCACCGCCTGGTGGCCATGTCAACGTCGCTTGTCAAAATGGTATCGCAGCTGCCTCCTCGGATGGCTACCATCTTCAAAATCCAGTTCTGCGCCTGGTACGGGTGGTTCACGTTTTTGTTCTATTCAGCTACATGGGTAGGCGAGGTGTACCAGCGGTACTCAACGCCGGTCGCAGCTGAACGGGATTCGGTCGGTCAGATTGCTAAAGTCGGGTCAACGTCTCTGGTGATTTTCTCAACTGTGTCTCTGGTATCATCGCTTGTTCTGCCAGGGCTTCTTCAGGAGGGAGACAGTTTGCGGAGAGTGCCTTCATCGCCGGTAACTACTCGAGCGTCGCGGGTGATGTACTGCCTGTCATGGCCGTACAATATGTGTTTGCGGCCGGTCAAGCTGCTCATATCAAGGTACCATTTGACTCTGTGTGATTTTTGGCTGTACTCGCATTTAGTCTATGCCATTGCGACTTTTTGTTCCGGGTTCGTGCAGTCGGTTATCCAGGCGACTGTAGTCGTAGGGTTCTGTGGCGTATCTTGGGCCATAACGACGTGGGCGCCGTTTTCTCTGCTTGCTGAGGAGGTGCACTTGCAGAGCGTCATATCGTCAAAAGTCTCCGAGCCACACTCGCCCGTGTCAGTGGCCTCCTCGTCGTCGTCACCGCTCTACTCGCCAACAAGTAGCGCGCCATTCAGCCGGAAAAGCGGTGAAAAGCCGCCGCCAGCAAAGTTCCATGCTACAAGAAGCTTGTCGCTATCCGAGGAAGATTTTTACCTTGGCGAGGACGTGGAGGCGTCAAGCACTGGTGAACGGTCGGGGATATACTTGGGTATCCATAACGTTGCGATAACTATCCCCCAGCTGTTTTCGACGCTTGTGTCCTTTTTGATATTCACGTTCTACAGCGCACCGCTGCCTGACCAGGCTGTAGACAGAGGGAGTACTCTGCATGGCGGTGCTGCTATCAACAGCGGTGACGGGGGCAAATCAACTTCATTGACGATGCAGCTAGGTTCGGTATCAGCGCTATTAGCGGCATACTTCACGAGAGAACTGAAAAATATGCGCAACAAGCATAGGTTTGGAGATACCGAGGTGACTATTTGATAAACGGTTATTTTATTAAAAAAATTTTTTTTCTTATCGTGTTGCAAATATATAAATATATATATATATATATATATATTATTATTATTATTATTATTGTTGTTGTTGTTGTTGTTGTTATTTGATACCAAAACCTTGACTTTCATTGATAGCAGTTTTCAGTTTCATACCCAGTTTCTCCTTGGAATCATACTCGTACAAACATAACTGGTTAAAGCATGTATGCGATATCGGGAACCGGTCACAGTCACCGCCTATACGACTTATTTTGAAAATCATGTTAGTAATCCCTGTTGCAGGGATTCTGTCAGACCCGGTAACGAATTGCAATAACTTTCTTTGCATCAAAGGTTCAAGTTCACCAAACAAGCTCCAAAACCAATTGATAACCGGTATCTCATCGTAGTCTTCTCTTTCTGGCCAGTGCTGATATTTAGTGACTGATTTCAGTGCATCGACTTCAATAGGTTCAGGACTACCTCGGATTAGTAATTCAACTTCTTCTGGTCGGAATAACGACAGGGCGTTACCACCCACCACGCTGTAGAACCCTTGCTTCAGTGCCTCAAACTGACGCTTGACTGATAAATCAAGGTAGTATTGGACAACATGCTTGACGTAATCATTGCGGTTACGTTTAGTTACCAAAGTTTTTTGCCCATTCTGTATCAACGGATACTCGACAACTTTGCCATCTAGTTTACTATTGATAACAAAATTTAAATCAAAAACTTGTTCAAAATCATCTTTATCGTATTCGAGTAATTTCTTTAAACTTGAACCAATTTCAGGGAATAGTTCTGTCAAATCATCAAGACCGCATTTACACCCTAATAGTTTTCTAAACATTATTGGTGGGAAACTTACATCAATAATGGTAGAATTGTATAATGCAAGACCCAATGCGACCCCGGTTAGTTTATAATATTTCAATGATAATTTACCATCAGTATTAAACCACCAATATTTTGAAGATTCTTCTTCTTGGAATAGGCCCAAACTCGATGCCATTAATTCTCTAAATAGTAATAAAAACCATTCCTTTTTCAGTCCGCCGGCATCAATACCCGGTTCACCGATAAATTCCACCCGTAAACTTTTCTTCAAATCGTTTTCATTTTTTTCCAATGCTTCAAAGGACTCTTGTAAAATTGAGCTTCGGTTAATCTTGATATGTAACATTGCATTAATTGGCTGCTTGTGTTGTAAAGCACCAAAAAATGCCTCTCGAGCTTTATTATCCATTTGACGTTTAGCGTCATGCTCTAATATTTCAGTCTTGGCGCCTATACTAAGTAGAAATGGGTACTGGCAAAATGAAAACCGTTTAATGATATCAATAGATGGCGTGTTATTGTTACCAACTAGCGCTGCAGCCAATTGGGCGGTAGTGTGATTACTGATATTGTTTTTCTTGGGTGATGGTGATGATGATGACCCTGAAGCGTTCGGTGACCCCTTTTGCCAAAGATCAAAATCCGTCGTAACATCAGTATAATCAACCATGGTATTATAAAATAAAGATATTGGCACTTTGTTTGAAGCTATATTAGCATTAAACAATAATGACAATACTTTGACAAATGCAATAATCTTCCAGTCATCAGCATACAACTCGGATCTGATAACTATAGGTTTCCCCTTATGCCGTTTATTCCGGTGTCTGAAACCTCGTCCCAAATGATAGTTGTAATGATAAAAATGATGATGGTGATTATGATGGCTATTATGGCCATTATTATTATTATTATTATTGATATTGGTATTGTTATAGCTGTCGGTACTAGTTTCATCAACAGGTACTGGGTTAGCAGTAAATGTTAATGAAGTTGACGAGCCTATAGTATCATTCAATTGTCTGTTCAATTGAAGAGACGATCTTGATGTACCTCCAGATGCAATTATTTCGGTATTAGCTGGTGTGGTTTGTTTGCGTCTAGCCTTATAATGACCGGTTAGACGATGACTGACATAAGCATTAAATAGCTCTACTTTGGGCTGAAACCGATCCAGTGGGAACCGTGAGAACCAATTCAGTAAATAATGTCGACAAGATTTGGGAGAGTTTGAAATGATACCTATACATCTTTCCAAAATCTCCAACAGTACAGGTTGATGTTTACTATACATTGACAGAGGCTTCAGATTTGAAAACAGTGAACAGCGGTAAAAAACCGGGTTTTCCAGGATAATTAAAACAAAATAAATATCATCTGGAGTTTGCAAAGGTTTTCGTAACCGTTTCAATAAAGATACAGTACAACTCAACATCAAAGACAGCGGTTGATCTGATTTCAAGTTTAGTATAATTTCAAAGGACTCTTTAATTTGCCTAAAATCAAGATTTGGTCTAGAGTAACTCAGCCGTGATTGGCCTAATTGGAATGACTTGTTTAATGAGTTTATATTACTGAAACATGAGACCAACGCTTTTTCCAGCAAAGGATAGGACCCATCTTCTGTCATTTTTGATTCATCCAGAGCAGCCAGTCGCTTAATCTTGTTTAGCGTAAGTAATTCTGTTTCCTTGACAGTATTATCACCAATATCATGAAACGTATGACATATAGAGCATTTGAAGTATGGTACATCCGGAGGCACCTCCAAATTAGTCGCACAGCATATACATTTGCGAACCATCGGTTTTTTGCTTCTTCTTTTCTTGAAAGTATCGCTGCCACTTCCACGCCGGGCAAAATTATCCTCCCATGAACTGCTGCCATCAGTGATACTAGCAGCATTCGCCTCAGACACAGACCGCATGATATCACCAGCAGACGACAAAGTGGATACGGTATGGCCCGTGAAGGAATCTAAAGAATAGTTCCACCGTGAAGGAGACCGGCCGCCATTCATATTACTACCACTGAATACGCCGTTGCTAGAGGTAGGTCTTGCACCGCGACCAGTTTTCGATGCTTTTTTACTCCGGGAAAAAATAGACCAGTGCATAATAATGGAGTGCTTAGCTTGACCGCTCTTTTAGGAAGTTGGTAATTCCGCATCCACTGATTAACAACACGCCCACACACACACACACACACATACACGCGCGAAATAATAATAATAAATAACTATTATGGTGATGGCGACGACGACGATGATAAACACTCGGCTAGCCGCAATAGGACTTCACCAGCGGTGATTTGTTTGAAGACAGCACAAAACAGTGTGAAAACCAAGCTGAACCGTGCGTTTAAACGAATAAGCGATGTGGGAAAGATAAATCTCGTCACCCAGATTAACTGGTGGTAGCAGTAGTATATTAGCTTTCTGTCTGTCTAAACAGTACCGTAGTATACTGCGTGCGTAGTAGTACTATGTTTGTGTGTGTGGATTTGACGCGTAATAATAGTATATCCAATCGATACCACCACCAAACGCCGGCAAGCTCTTAATGCCGTGGTACTATATTCACTACTAGTACTACGATAGTGGTAGTTGCTGCGAGCAGTCGGCGGCCATACGCCGACGACGGACGGACTTAAAACAGGGCAAAGTTTAAAGATGGCAGCGGTGCACACGTATCCGTACGTACAGCTGTACCAGCTTCACCTGGGACCTTATTGCAACTTGCTTATCGCGCGATCCCTTCCTTCTTCCCATAGCAAATGCCAGCCGTGCGCTATCTGCCCCAGTTACTAGTAGTAGTTAGTATCTTTTGTGTGCCAATTGAAGGGGCTATACAAGCCCATACCAACAGAATAAGGCCATGTTACAAAGTACATAGTAGTAGAGTGTCTCAATTGCCACAGCAACTACCAAAGTATCACCATTATCAGTAGTATTCTCAGTAGTAGTAGCTGTAGAGAGTTAACTGGACAGGGCCCATATTACAGATTGCATATTGGGTTGAAGTTAGCCAAGAAAAAGAGGAGCAAAAAAGAGGGGGTGAGGAGGGAGATGGTGGGAAAAGGAGAGGAACGCAAAAGGGCTTTAAGGTTCGCTATTACATACTCTCAGCCCCCCACTGTTAATTGATGAGTCTTGTAGTGATAATAACAATGTCTAATCAGAATTGATCGAAAGAAAGGAGGAGAAGGGGCAAGAAAGCTGGCCAATAAAAGCCCACGTTGATGTATTACGTCATGACAAGATTAGTCTCACTCTTTGCACTACCACCACTTGTACTATGTGGTAGGAGGTTTGTCTGTAATCATATAACCATTATATCAGTATCAGTATTAGTATATAGGTATATATATAAGTATATAAGTATATATATCAGTAGTAGTAGCTACGAGGTTGCTCTCTCATTCTTCTTCTTTACTTCATTGTTCATTTCTTTAGGGATTGCAGAAGCTTTCACCGGAAAAGTCCACTGTTTCCCGCTACTGTGTTTTCTTCTGCAAAGGTGGAACCAGCCGTGCATTATCATCATTATATACCGGACCTTGCACTAACAACTAGCAACTAGCAACTAACACACTACAACTATACTACTGACACACTAATACACTAATACTACTGCTATACTAGTATTATTAGCAGTACATTATTAGTAGAAGTTGTATTCTCCCATCGGTGCATTCTTGCTTCTATTTCGCCGGTTAAAGTGGTGGTGGAAAGGGTTCAGTCACTCACAACACAGTGATAGTGGTGGTGGTAATCATCATAATCATAACATTATAACATTTTTAACGTTAACGTTAACGTTGTTGCATGTTGTTGTTATTGTTTGTGTGTGCGTGTGTTACGATCAAAGATAGAAAATTAAAAATAAAATAAAAAAGAAGGACGAAGAAAAATAGCGGTTTTAGCGCCAAAAAGCTTCCTCCTCCTCACGCGATAATATCGGTATCACCATCATCATCATCATCATCGCACATACACTAACAATTTCTCACTATTAATACTACTACTACTACTACTACTACTACTACTACTACTGCTACTACTACGAAGCTTAGTTACTTACTTACTTACTTACTTACTTACTTACTTACTTACCACCACATCTATCGCTTCTCCTCTCCCACTTAATTTTTTTGTTCTATTACACACACAGACACACACGCACACCCTCTCAACGTCGTGTCCACAGAAACATCTCTCTGCCACACACACGGGGATAGGAGGAACTTTTTGTTCAACAATGACTACAACGGTTCCAGCTGTGTACGCTTTCCCAGGGTTCGCCGGAGTCGCTTCTGCTGTGGCTGATCATGTTGTGGCTGCTCAAAATGCTGCTTTGAGTTCAGCCAAGTCATCGGCTCAGAGTTCGCGAAGATTCAAGATTGGATTGTCTGGAGGGTCTTTGATTTCAGTTCTGCACGAAGGTCTTCTTGCCCGGAATGACATTTTATGGGACAAATGGTAAGTAATAGAGAAAAGAAGAAATAGAAGGAAAGAAGGAAAGAAAGAAAAAAATCAACCAAACAAAAATAAAAAAAAACTCAATACTAAAAAATAAAAGATAAGGAAAAAGATAAAAGAGGAAAACGGTCAAACCTCTTTGCATTTGTCTTTCTTTTTCTGTCTTTCTCTTTGTTTATCTTCTTTCTATTGTGGTTATATTCTATCAGCTAACTCGAAATTCTAGGGACATATATTTTGCAGATGAAAGATTGGTTCCATTTGATGACCCAGAGAGTAATTATGGTGGTATCAAACGTCATGTATTGGATTGTATTCCAGGAGATAAGAAACCAAAAGTGTTCCACGTAGATGAAAGTCTGTTAGATGATGCTCAGGAGGCAGCGGATGCATATGAAAAATCATTGATTAAAGGATTTGCCGCTAAGGATTCAGTAAAACTCCCAATGTTTGATTTGTTACTTTTAGGTTGTGCTCCTGATGGTCATACTTGTTCATTATTCCCAAATCACCCATTGCTGAGAGAAAATCTTGCTTGGGTAGCTCCCGTTGAAGATGCCCCCAAGGCTCCGGTTAGAAGAATAACGCTGACATTGCCGGTCATTTGTCACGCACAACGTGTGACTTTTGTCGTTGAAGGTCTGACAAAGGCTCCGGTCGTCAAAACTATTATGGAACGACCAGAAAAGGGTCTTCCTTCAAGTCTTGTAAATGAAGGTGCTGCAGGTAAAGTTAGCTGGTTTGTCGATAATGAAGCTCTCAAGGGGGTCTTTGTAACAAAGAAAGAATATAAGATGATGGTGCCCCAAGTGGACCCTGCACAGAATGATACACAAGAACAAGTGCCAAGTGAAAGTGTTGGTTCTCCTCAGCAGAAAGAAATCAAGGCAGAAAATTAAATTTACTATCATTATTATTATTATTTTATTACTATTGATTTTTCTCCATCCCTTATCCTCCTCCTTCTCTCCTATCTTCATATCTTTTTTTTGTCCTCTCCCTTTTTTCTTAGTATTCTCCTCAGTCTGTCCAGTTCCATGGTATGTCGTTTGACTATCCATGTAGCTACGGTCTGAAGGAACAAAGTTTCACTATTATCTATTCATGACTTTAACGATGATTACATTTTTGTACTCAATTATCCTCTTCTTATTTTTTTTTGCCCCTCTTTCAAAGGCACCTACTTTGCTATGTGTTTCCCTTTATTTCCCCTCCCCCTTCCCTCTTTCCTGCATATTAATGAATCATTTTTCTTGGGCACCTGTTATTCGCTAGTCGACGTACATAAAACTTCAACTTCCTGATAATAACTAGCAGCCTGATCGATATAAATCAAATAACATTACAATGCACATGTGTAATATTTTTTTTCTTCTCTTTGCTGCTCATTCTAATGGTTCTGACGAACTACTTAACCTGTTAAGATGCAGATACACGTCTGTGCCATACCCTTCCATGCTGATAAGTTTCAAATCGCCTCCAAAATACCGGGCATACAATCTTGATATAGGTAATCCATAGCCAAACCCTGCTAATGGTGCCTTAAAGTCTGATCTGGAAAGCTCGGGCTCCAGTATCGGAGTATCCTTCATTGTAGTGTACATGTACGTCCATACATATGGTACCTCGCTTCTGGGAATCCCTCCACCTTCGTCCGAGATCTTTATGGTTATATCCTGCTGGCCCTGTGCAACAATCACTTTTACCGGTGGGTAGTTGTCGCAGTCCACGCCGTAGGTCTCAACAACTGCTCGCAGCGAGTTCTTGACTATTTCAAATATCATATGACTCAGATGGCCAGGCACATACAGAAACGAAATGTCAGGGTTGCACAGTATTTCAACTTTGGGCGATTCAAAAAGTCCGTACCAGTCCTCGCAAATGAATCTGGCATTATCTATAGCACTTTGCGCTATATCTTTGACATTCGTCTCGGTGCATATGATCCCCACGTAGTCCCTGTGGGCGCCTCTTTCCGTGTTCAATGCAATCTGCTGTCCTATAAGCATACGTATACCTATACGCGACATGTAAAACCTATCGAGAAACGACTGGATCGTGTAATCAGCAGACGATTTCTGTCGTGACTCTTTCCACTCATTCACACCTTGTGCAACTGTACTGACAACCCCGTCGTGCCGTTTTTTAATCTTTTCCAGCGTTTTTGTGACTAGCACATTGTAGTTTTCTATCTCAATAGGCCACTGGAAATCTGGATCAACGTTGGCATAGTATGACCGTCCACCATGATTGTTGCTGTGCTCAACATGAGGGAACCCTTCAGCTTCCAGGTCTTCTTTGCGCGGCGGTAGTGCCGGACTTTTGCCCTTTTCCGGCTTGATCGCAACATCATTTCTCCCATTACGATGGAACCCGTTGGTTGGTGGTAGACTCATTCTAGCTTTCTCCCTCTGATACTTGTAAATGGCATTCCGAACACTCGTATCTAGTTTAGGCGGCTTTAATGCAATCAACTCTTCAAACGACTGCTCGTACCAGTTTTTCACCCGCTGGATTGAAGGCATCTCGTCTAACCCCGCAGGTAACGCTTCCAAGTCTTCGACTCGGTGTGCTAATCTGATCGGTAATTCCTCAACAATGAACTGTGATGCTCGGAATAATTGACCTGCACTAGGGCTCTGGCCAAACTGGACCATTTGCCGTAGACTCACTCCCGTCGCAGGAAACTGGGCATAATGTGAGATTTTTTTCGAAAGTTCCGGGGTAAGTCTCCACGACATATCCAATAATCCTGTTTCAGGCCTTTTCTTTTTGTGGGGTAAAAACTAGATGTTAACAATGCCTTGATGTTTGGTTGTTTTTTTTATTATTGATCCTTTGGTTATATTAATTGCTTCAAAGTCAGCTTATCAGCTTTCTCCAAGTACGTCCTGTATGTTCTTGCTGAAATAGAGAAACCCTCTCGGAATAGAAAAACTTATATTCGTTGTTTTCGACTGTTTTGAATGCCGATAACTAGTACTACTAACACCCACCCCGGCCAGCCGGCTTAAAGGATCTTCCGATGACTATTTTTTTTTTGCGATTTGGTGCTGCTTCGCCCCACGCTATAAAGCTAAGCTATGAATACAAAGCTTCTACCCCGGTTATTTTTACCCTACCGTTGATACCCGATTAAAAGGTTTATTGGCATTAGAAATCATTACATTAAAGAGGCTCGTCCGCCTATATCAGAACTAGCTGTACCTGAGGGCATATTGCCACTTCGAGCTGATACGAACTTATCATATATGTTTTGTAGTTTTGACCGTTCTTTTGCGGAAATTGACGGTTTTGTCGTTTCCAGCGATTTCAACACATGATCCCAATATACTATAACCTCTTTCGTTTTGGATGCTGTACTGCCGCTAGTAGATGGATTGGTGGAGTTCCTCGATGAAAGTCTCTCCGCTAGTTTCCGTTTATCTGATGACGACGTGGGGGTTCCTGACGGTAAATCAACAGCTTCCAAGTCTGCATCTGACGACGATGCTCTTGATGACACTTGGACTGTTAAAGAAAGATCTATCGTGTCATGGATCGCATCCAGGTACGCATTATATAAAAGTGCCTGGATATCTGCGCCGCTGTACCCCTCGGTGCGTCTCGCAATCTCGGTGAAATTTACTTCGGGTGATAGCTGCATTCGTTTCCCTTGAACAGTGCGTAGAATATCTATCCTGTCTTCCATGTCGGGCATATCGCAAATCAAACACTTGTCCAGCCGTCCGGGTCGTAGCAGCGCCGAATCAATCAGATCGGGACGACTGGTAGCCGCTAGAACATACACACCGTCCAGTCCTTCCGCGCCATCCATTTGTGTCAGAAGCTGGTTAACCACCCTATCGGTGACACCGGTGCTATCGTGTCCACGTTTGGGTGCAATGGAATCAAATTCGTCAAAAAATAAAACACAGGGTTTGGCGGCTTGTGCACGGTCAAAGAGCTCCCGGACGGATTGTTCGCTGGCGCCGATATACTTGTTAAGTATCTCGGGGCCCTTTATAGATATGAAGTTAAGTCCGCATTCAGAAGCTATAGCAGACGCCAAAAAGGTCTTGCCACATCCAGGGTACCCATAAAGCAATAGCCCTGATCGCAGCCGTAGTGGACAATTCTCGAAAATAGGCCCGTATTTGGTAGGCCATTCCAATGTTTCCCTGATAACCCGCTTGGCTTCTTTAAGACCGCCAATATCCTTCCATGACGTCTTAGATGTTTGTAGTTTAACTCCGCGTAAACTCGATGGAACAAAATCATTAATCGCTTGGTCGAAATCCTCCTGTTTGATTTCTATCCCCGAGTCTTCGGTCTCCATGCAGCGAATAAGGGAAATATGATTGACTCGTTCAACCAGTGTCCACAGATCACCAGCTTGGTACCCTTCAGTCGATCCGCAAACTTCTAACACGTCAAATGAATCTTCTGTGACTAAGCCTAGTGTAAGTATGGCTTCGGTCAAAATGGATTCCCGTACATCCTTACTGGGGGGTTTCAAATGAAACGTGTTATCAAACAAATGACTCGACAGTAGCCGAGAATTAATTTTCTCCTTACCCTGACAACTTGCCACAATGGCAACACTTCTATTGCCGCATATCGATTCAGCAATGTTTACAAATATCTCCGCAAGCTGGTTGCTTCGAGTAGAGTCGGTGTGCTCTTCCTCGGCACCGATCAGTTTGTCAATGTCGTCAAGTAGTATAATACTAGGTGAATGCCACGCGGCTTCCAGGAAAAACTTCCGTATCGTCTCTTTTACAGTAGATATCTGTTGCTTTTCAATGAACGAGCCACAGGGTACCCATATGGTGTGGAAAAGTTTCTTTGCCAGCCGACTTTCCAGCACTTTCAAAACTGATGTTTTGCCTGAACTACTAGCACCATACACCAGCGCTCCTGGGCCGGTACACAGTATACTCCTTTCAATTGTATCTAGTTGTTTGTCTAAGCCAACTACTTTTCTGGCCACTTGTCGTTTCTTCTCCGCATCGTCTGCTCTTGGGATGGTAGATTCGGAAACATGCAGTGGCTCGCCAATTGATACTTTGTCCTTACTATCGTACAAAATCCATTCTCCACTCTTCAGCCCTCTCAATTCCACTAATGCTCCTCTGGGAAACTTCTCTGTGTCCAAAAGCCTTGTTTGAAGACAGTTTGACAGCGGTTTACCGTCGAATTGGGCCTTCAGAGTATCCTTTAGCCGTATCAAGCTCTTGTCGAGACCGGCCTTCTCCGGCTGTATTTTGACCTGATTACCAATATTATCAGCATAAGGATGTACCACTATCTCTTGGAGATACTTTTTCAGTTTGGGCTTTGATGCTGTTTCTAGCCGTATTATGTTTCCCGTGGGTTCCTTGATGCCTAGTGCTGTGGCTAGCGATGAGGTGATATACGCATGTCCATCAATACAGTCCAAGAATGGAACAAACTTTGCCACTACTTTGCTCGCTAGATGAATCCCGTCCTTTGTCTGTGGCGAGGTGGTTGCTGGTGTGCTGGTGTTGTCAGATTGGTTCGGTCGAACAACGGATACTTGCACATACTCCGGATTGCGTAACGGATGTAAAACGGTATCAGGGTCCACAAAAATTTCCAAATCAGGCCCGGTTCCACGCAAAATTACTCCACGTAGTAAAATGCATGCCGACGGGTAACTGCCCTTGATAGATTTGTTTGCATCTCTAGGTTGGGTATCCTGTTTCTGTTGTTGCTGTTGCTGCTGCTGTTGTCTAACTTTCGGCGCAATCACCACTTCTGAGTTCGGCGAAAGCTTTGCAAAACTGCTATCTGGTTCTATGCGTGTCACTTTAACTACCGCAGTGGTCGTTGGCGAAGGGTATATCGTTAATGGATGTGATAAACTTACTGCACGTACCTGGTTGATCATCCACGACTCAAGGTACTGTGAATGTGTTTCAATGATTTCCCAGTCACTCGAAGTCAGCGGCTCCAGCCACACAGTGTGTGCAAGAGGCAGACTCTTACCGCTGATAACTTTCACAGTGACCTTTTGATTATGCTTCAGTCCTACTGTTGAAGCAAATATGGGGTCGATTTCAATGCTGTCTTCGCCAGATGGCCTTCTTTTAGATACCATCCCCGTCCATCCAAGGTAAACTTTCTTATCATCTGTCAATTGCATCCCCTTCCCGCTCGCGGAAATCTCTAAAACAACATTCTGCGCAGGCTTTTGTTGTCAACCGTTAGCAACCGTTCCACAACTGGCAAAACAAGCTAAAATATGTCAATGCAAACTTACAAGGTTAGAAGTGAATAACGCATTTGCAATGGAGCTTGGCAAATTAGATAACGCGTTTCTTAGTGGTTCCAAAACAACTGTAACAGAGTACGCGTTCATTCTTGCTCCTTCATTTCGACACCCGCGAGAGAAAGGAAATGCTTGCCGTCGACTACTGTGACAAAAAAAAAATATATCAGTGTGTTATTGTGACCACTTCAAAAATGCATCGCGGATCACCGATAAAGTATTACTATCGCGGACAGGCCCGATGATGTGCAAAAATTTGGTTTCTATTTACTCCAGGGCTAGAATTAATTTTATTAGATAATATTTATTAGAGTATTATGTTTATTGAATAATATTAAAAGAATTTTCATTTATCTCTGCATCGTTGCACATTTGTCTGAAAATTGAGGTCTCTGTGTCGAATAGTCCTTTGGGAGTGTCCATTTCCTTTAAAACACCATGATCCAATACCATAACCTTATCATAATTGATAATTGTTTTAAGCCTATGGGCTATACATAAGACAGTGCAATCTTTGAACTCGTTTGCAAGAGTTTTTTGAATCTTGCGATCTGTATCATAATCAACTGTCGCAGTGGCCTCGTCGAGTACAAGTACTTTGCTTTGTCTTACCAGTGCTCTTGCCAATGATATGAGCTGTCTTTCGCCTAAACTGAAATTGGCCCCGTCTTCGGTTACCTCTTGGTCCAAATGAAATTTGTGCCCCTTCAAGGCAGTTCCGGTATTTCCTGGGTTGTTGGTGTCAATGCTAGATATAAGGCCACTTCTTCTGAGCGCACTCCACAGTTCGATATCTGTACGTTCATTGAATGGATCCAGGTTCTGTCTGATCGTTCCGATAAACAGAATAGGTTCCTGGGGGATGATTGTAAGCCTACTTCTCAATTTTTTCAGTGATGCTTTGCTGATGTCTATGTCATCGACACTTATAGACCCTTGAGATATGTTCATCACCCGGAATAATGCTAAAAGTATTGTACTTTTACCTGCTCCTGTGCGGCCACAAATTCCAACCTTCTCGCCGCCTTTTATACTGAATGACAGGTTTTGCAAAACATAAGGAAGACCAGGCCGGTACTGCAAACACACATTGTCAAAAGTTATGGCTCCCTTGTTTGGCCACGAAGGCTGTATCTCGACTGATGATTTATCCATATCCTCTATCGGCGTATCGTGACCGTACTCAAAAACTCTTTCCACAGAGTTCATTTCGTTTTCAACCAGTGTCAGGGTAGGTGCAAGAAACACTATGCACTGGATAATCGACGGCTGTAAGGATAGCATCAACCCAACTGAAGACGAGTCGAGATTAAGAATCCGAAACGAGCATATCAAAACAGTAGCAAACGACAGTACACTACTGATTAGAGTAAGTCGTAGTGTAAGCCAGCTCTGGTTAACGGTGGTGATAGTATACGAGCTCATCATGTCATCAACTTTAGTATCAAGGTCCCTCATAAACTTGGTCTCTTGGTGGTACAAGGAGATAGTACTGGTGCCGGTAAGAGTTTCCGAAATGTGTGACAGCAAGCTTGACCTTGAAAGCGCTTCAAACCGTTTGATTTCCCTTGCAGAACATCGGTAATACTGTGAATAAAAAAAGAAGAAAATAGCTATTGGGACCACGGTAATTATCGAATACGGCACGTAAACGAAAACTGCAATGCAAGAACCGATAAGTCCTCCAAAAACAAAAATCAAAATGGTCAACTGCATCTGCATACTGGTATCCATGTTGGCGACATCTTCAGTGAGTCTGCTAATAATCCTTCCCATTGGGTTGGTGTCAAAAAAGCTTATTGGTGCTTTGAATATCCTACCAGTGGCTTTATTGTGCAGGTTGGTGGCTGCATAGAAACAAAAAAATGAAATGGCAATAGTGCAAACTATACGTCCTATTGCAGACACGAATATAAGGGCTGCATATATTCCAATATACCCGCCACTGCTCATACTAAACTTATCACTTGTCCAGAAGTTCAGCCATACTGATGTCATGATTTCGGAGCTCATGAAATAGGTCATCAACAAACTCATAATAGGAATAGAGAAATAAGAAAGTATTCCTGACCCAGCGATGATGTAACCCTTGATAACTCTTCCAGATACTACCCCGTCTGATTTGCCCTCTGTTGTCATCAAATGGTCCAACCTCTGTTGGCTATCAGAAGTTCTTATCTTGACTAAACGACTGGTGATCACTTCTAATGGTATTTCTTCAAGTATTTCACTGCTGGTTTCAATCACTTTGCTAGTAGTTGGCTCATCTGTTAAGGCTTTCCCAGTGTCGTGTTTTGCTTCCTCTGATGCGTCCCTGTCGACGTGTGTGGCCATTATTCTAGTAAAATCTTCATTTCTCTCGCGGATCTCTGCAACGGTTCCAATGTCGGCGGTTCCCTCGGAGTTTAGTACAATTACCCTGTCTGCATACTCGCACACGTAAAGATGATGAGTTGCCAGTAGTACAGTTCTGTCTTTGAGGTAACCGATAATACAGTTCTCCAAGATCTTACGTCCAACTCTTGCATCCACAGCGCTAAGAACGTCATCAAGAAGTATGATCTGATTATCGCCGTATAACGTTCTAGCAAGACTGAGCCTAGATTTCTGACCACCACTTAGTGTCACGCCTCTTTCGCCAATTTCAGTCAAGTCGCCATGTTCCAGTTGTTTGAAGTCTTCATCCAAGCAGCACGCTTGAACCACCTTAGCGTATCGATTAGGGTCGTATTGCCTATTGAATATAATGTTATCCCGAAGTGTTGTGCTTAGACACCAGTTCTCAATACAGCCCATCGCTGGTTCGCTGAGCTCCACTCTACCGGACACTTTGGGCATTAGTCCCATCATAGCAAAAAGAATACTGGTCTTTCCGGTACCAATCATTCCACTTACGACAACAAACTCGCCCTTCTTGATCTCTAGATCAATACCATTCAACCCTTTGAACCGAGTCTGTTCGGCCGTCGTCTCGCTTTCAGTCTCATCCTCGGCCTCGGCCTCGGCGCCGCTTGAAGGTATATCCCACTGAAAGTACCCGTTGGTTATTCGGATAGATATGTTCTCGTTCAACAGATCAGGGTTTGTTTCAGCGTATGTACCATCCTCTTCGGCATTAAGAAATTCTTGCACACGTTTGTATGATTTCCAGGCATCAGCATGAAGAGCAAGACCGGCGGAAAAAAATACTGACAGCGGTATGAACAAGTTGAACAGTGTCAAGGAAGGGAACGCTACTGCAGCAGAAAATCCATGAGATAGTGTGTCTTTCAGCGCAAATGCAACCAGTCCACTGTAGCTGGGGAATGACGTTAAAATAGATTCTGACATGGAGTTTGTAAGTGCGAGAATTCTCAACCACTTGGTCTCAGAATTTCTTGCATCAGTTATCTGCGACAAAAATGAATCCTCCCACGCGTATAGTTTCACAATTTTCATATTCTGTATGACCTGTCGAAGAATCTGAATCCTCTTGTCTGCAAATGGGATACTTTTACCACGTATTCCTGACAACTTGGCGGCTATCACAACGCTGGCCGCTGAACCGACTAGAAAAATTCCAATCCCGACAAGAGCATAAACGCCAATGTTGTATATGAGGAGTCCAATAGCAATGCCGACAAATACAGGGAAGAGTAACGTCAGGATGGATAGCCGGCAAGCTCTTGATAATCTTGGTATATCCATGGTTACCAGTGAGGTTATCTTCGATGTGGGAAATTTCTGTTTCGAAGCAGGACTCAGTTTAAACGCCTTTGCGTATACTGCTGACACGAAAGAGCATCTGACGTATTCTATCAAAAGCCCAGACTTGTACTCGTATCCTAGATAGAGGTATCCAAAGAAGAAATCCGCGAGCACTGTGCCAATACCGAGACCAACCCCACGGCCCACGTTGCTAGGCATGTTGGTGTATAAATCCTCGGCATAATTAAGAAATGCTCGGCTGATAAGGGGGTTCAGAAGCTGGAGAAGAACTGCTGTAATCGCTAAGACCACCTGGCTAAGGATTTCATATTTTAGTTCAAGTATGACAGCAAGTAGACTGATGGTGTTTTTGGAAGAAGATTTTTTCTCTAATTGCTGGTAGAACCTGTCATAGTTTTGTCTCCTCTTATGGTTCTGTGTATTCTGGTCAACGAGGTACAGATCACTCTTTTGGATTATTCTTATGTACCCAGTGCGGAGAAGAGGAGTTATCCATGACCACGTAAGTCTTGAAAGCCATGAAGCAGTTTCATGAGGAGATGGCTCCTGCTGAAGAGGTGGATCGTGAACTGTTTTGCCAATAAATATTGACAAAAGCTTGAACGAGTTCTTCTTTTTTTCAGGAACCTCGCTAGCAATAACGCGGTCTTCGTCTTTCATCTTTGTGACCGTGTGTAGTAATGAATTGACCTTTCGGGTTTATAGGTCAAAAGTTTCAATGTCAAGAGAACTCGTCAGATTCGCCTGATAATGGCTACGCCTGGTCTTTAATGACTTGAGTCATGTCCTGCAGCGTACGTGATTCTGTGTACAATTCCGGCTTCGAGTGGCGTCGTATTTTGAATGTACTAATTAATATTGAGTCTCAAAGAATGATCTACCATTAATGCAAGTACGAGTCATCTACTATTTTAACTCGCGATATCTAGATCTATTTGGAAAAAGAAAAAAAATCTAGCTAAATCTTTCAAACGGCGCTGTATAGTTAACGTTGTTATTAACGATCGTCATTTGTGTATACACAGTCGTACCTAATTCACCTTGGTACGATCTGTTGTTCAAGTGCATGCATGGGCAACTTAGACCATTTTTTATTATAAGTCAGAAGAACCGAGTATGCCTTGTAGATGATGCATGATAATCATCGTGCATGACAAACTTAGCACATCTATAACCACATACTCATACAAAGCATAGTATGGGTCTACTACATTAATATTAAGCACTGATAGCGGATCACAGGCTGACATTCTCCGACGAACGGCTGTGGCAAAAGAGCCCCTCACTTTGATAACCCGGTATACTTCATACATTCTATTCCAATCAGCTAGTGGTATGTCGCAATGTCCATGTGTTGTTACCATCAATGAGCCTACGTACCCTCTAAAAAGATTTATGATACCATTTTTGTAATTTGTCAATAACATTATAGGATAATAATTACCATTGTTGTCACAAAGCAACTAGCCGCTCTAGACCGTTTGGCCAAGTTTTTTTCGACAAATCTAAACATTAGATTGTATCACAATTGGTACGTGCGTGATCGTTCCAAACAGGTTTGTTCTCTTCATAGTAGTTTTAATAGTCTTATTCAGTACTATAAATTAATCTTAACCCAGCTTTCTTGTTTTTATTTCATCTTTACTGATTGGTCCCGTCTGTGTTTGCCCTTTTTCACCGGTATCTATCATATATTCGCTATCATTTTTGCGTCTGGCAATAGTCCCTTTACGTAAGAAGTAATTTTGGAAAATAAACCTCAAATACCTTACGATTACAGCTCAAGATTTGTAAAATGGGCAAATTATTGCTTTTTAACCAAAACAAGTATTTAACGACAACTTTTTACAAAGATTTTAAATTCATAAATATTAAAACATCAAAATACATCTGTAACCCAAGTTTCATATTACCTGGTAATGCAGAAAACAAGATAAGATGTTACCATGGCAACCAAAACGTCAAATTAAAAACGAGCAAAGTTTATTCATCGAAATTGCTAACGGACTTTGACGGACTTTGAAAAACAAGCGTTACCATGGTAATCAATCGTTCATTCGTAACCCATCGTTACTCATCAACAGGGGGGTTCCTAATTTGATACAATATTACTAGATGCTCATATCGGTCAAAACCCGATAATTTGGAAGCGTAATTTATCTCAAAGCCTACACCAAAACAAAAAAAAACCCGAAAAGCCATTGACGGGGTACAGACGCGTTTCCAACCTGAATTCATGATTCCAGCATTGGACACCAGCTCCACTCCTTGACTCGATAAATTGCTTAGTATTTTAAGATGATACCAATCTCAAAGGCATATAAAGTTTATTGTTATTTTTACTTTATGATAAAAGATTCACCATATAGCCAAATACTGCCTAATAATAGTTTCAAAAATTGAACTAAGTACGAGAGGAACCGTTCATTCGGATAATTGGTTTTTGCGGCTGTCTGATCGGGCATTGCCGCGAAGCTACCATCCGCTGGATTATGGCTGAACGCCTCTAAGTCAGAATCCATGCTAGAAGCGATGACTACCTCGCGATTTACGTAACAAATAAGATTTATTCGCATACGGCGCTGGGCTTGCCTGC
>JAJMEP010000045.1:0-95846 GCA_030574195.1 Groenewaldozyma auringiensis
GGAAAGATTGCCTAATGAATTCATATATATCATCATCATCTTCGTCATCGTCTTCCAAAGCCATATCATCCCAGCTTTTGCTGAACTTGTCAAACAACGATGACATTTTCGCACTGCTAGGCTGCAATGTACGATGATTATCGTCACTACCGCCAACAGTATTCTTGGTACTGATATTGGTAGGTTTGGTGATTGTAGATGTGGGTGCACTGGTACCCAAACTACTAAATGCAGATTTATCCTTGTTGTTGAACGTTGTCGTGCCAACAACGCCGGAATTGGTAGAATTAACTAGTGAGGGAACTGACCCAATCGATGACGAATCTCGACTGCTCTTTCCATCCAAGTTACTAGGTATACCTTCCATGGCAAACACTGGATCATCGGTATCCTCAAGATCACTATCGAGATCATCGTCATCATCTTCATCATCATCAATTCCATGCCTAAATGAAAGTTCTTGAGATAACCCTGATCGATGGTTACGTCCATCGCTGCTACTATTGGTACTACTATTGTGGTCCTGGAAATACTTGTGAGAAAATCCATTACCGCCACTGACTGGTGGAGTGAACTTCATAGTACGGATCCAGTTAGTTCCGTCAATCGATGTAGCCTCAGGTACCAATCTTGAAGGAATTCGAAATGGCTGTCTGTTAGCAGTTGTAATCGCAGCAATTGGTCTGGGTGGTTCATCAAACTTGTAAGTGTTTGTTTCCAAATCCAATTTCTTATTGAAGTTCCGTTCAAAGTTCTCAAACTCTTCGTCGGTAGTCCAATTAACCACATTATACAACTCCTTTCTCATTCCAACTAGTGACCGATTATCAGGATCAATAGTTAATGAATGTCTCAAAACTTGGAAAACTTCAGCAGTCAGTGTGGGGAAAATATCAAACAGTGATTCCCTACTTGATGAAAAATCCAAGAATAATTTATCCTTTTGATTGGCAACTGTAAAGGGGTTTCTACCGAATATAATATTCAAAAGACAAATCCCTAATGCCCAAATGTCCGCTTTGGCACAATCATACTCATCAATATTGTCTTCATCAAATAATTCAGGTGCCATGTATCTATCACTACCAACTCCAAAGTCTGAACTGTATTGATTAGTGGAAGCCAGTCCCCAGTCAGCAAGTTTAACCGAGCCATTGGAATCAATAAGGATATTTTCAGGTTTGATATCACGGTGATAAACTCCGCGAGAATGTGCATATTCAACTGCATCTATCAATTGGAGCATAAATTCAAGAACATTATCACAATCTCTTGGACCTCTGTTAGCCTTGATTGCTTCATAGAGATCACCTTTAGAACAGTACTCCATAACCAAAAATGCATGTGAACCTATTCTAAACCAATCGATCAAAGTTGATACATGAGGATTAACCCCAAGAATCTTATGAACTTCAATTTCTTGTCTTACTTCAGGACTCAGTCCATCATAAACTTCGTCGTCGTCATCATCATCATTATCATCATCTTCATCATTGTAATCTTCATTTTCATCGTCTTCAGTTGAATCGGCAATCTGTCTTCGGATATTGATATCCTTAATAGCTACCAAATTATTGTCTCTTTGAAGATCTTTTGCCAAGTAGACAACACCATAGGATCCCTTATTGAGATCAGCTACAATCTCGTATTTACCTTTAAGTAATTCCACAACTTCTGGATCACTAGTCATTGTTCAAAGAAAAAAAATCAATAATTGGATTTCCTCTTTTTCTCTTGTAAGATGTACTTTTTCAATGCTTGATAAATCACTTTTCCACCCTTCACTAGACCACCTTTGCAGTGTTCTGAAAATATAAAAATGAAAGAAAAAAAAAAGGGGAAAAGCCCAAGGGCAGGAAAAACCTGGATCAAAAAAAAAATAGATAAATAAATTCGCTGTCCCCTTTTTCCTTTAATGGGGGGTTTATTTATAAAACAGAGCTGAGAGAAAGAGACTTTAATATTTGACTTTGCCGGAACTCTTTTTTCTCCTCTATTACCCCGTAGAACAAAGTTTTACTTTTTATTGATTTTCTGTTTTTTAAGCTCCAAAGATACCAGATCCGTGTAACTGCACCCACAGAGAAAAGTTTCTATGAGCCAGTGACTTATAAAGAACTTGTTGTCAACAAAAAAGATGTAAGTTGTGTGCAAAAAGTGGAGAACCGAAAACTCAAGTCAAGCTGGCAGGCAGGCAGGCAGGCAGGCAGGCAGGCAGGTAAACAGGCAAACACACTCTTTCACTCACGCACGGAAACACAAGCACAAAACTCTAGTTCGAACCTCTGTATTCTTGTATCTTCAAATCCCCCTTTTCTCTCGAGAATTTGTACGGGTCAATGTATGAAATGTATGATAGAAGGTTGAAGAATTAAAAAATAAACCTCTGCAAGTATTCTCCAATAACCAGGGGGTGCTGGTGGTGGTATCAGTGTAGATCAAAAAGAAGAAAAAAACACACCCCAAAAAAAAGGTCCCGAGATAATTTACCCAGTATATAAGCGCTAAATCACGCACACACACAAAGTTAAGTAAAACTGGTCTGGACTCTTGAACCTAGACAATTATTGAACCCCAGTTGAACAAAAAAAGAACAGGCAACTGTAATAACGATTCTCACCTGAAAGAGAATAAAAGTAAAATATGTTTATTGAAGAGAAAATAAAATCAAAAAAAATAGAGGTGAATCAGTTGTATATGACTCAACGAAGGGATAAGAAACAAAACAGATAAGACAACACACTCCAAATCACTCCGCTGTGCAAAGTGCACACAACACCACAGTCAACTCCCCCAAATGAGTCAAGAGAGAGTTCAACAGAAACGACTACAAAGAGTCTCTTACGGCTGTGCCAGAGCGTGTATGTGTCTTGTGTTGTTGTTGTGGTTGTTGAAGACAGACAAGGATGATGATGGTTGGTTAGTTGTAGTAAAGTAGTTGAATGTAGTTAATTGTGTCCGCTGATGGAAAACCGAAGAAGGTTGGGCTTAAAATCGGGGGTTAAGCCCAACACTACCAAAAACAACGATTAACTTCTAGTAGTAGTAGTAGTACTACCTATAGCTTTATTTGTGTGTGTGTGGTGGTGGCCACGTATTTAGTACCGCCATACATTAATTACTATGGTATATTACAGTACTGATAACTAATTACTACTACCACTGCAATCGCGATATCGCTCACAAAGTGAAGTGGATACGCATAAAATCGGACCTTGGGTAAATGCCGTGATTTTTGAAGAATCCGGGGCAATCCGTTCGCCATCCTGAACCCACCAAGTGAGTCAGCTTAGCATAAAATGCATTGCCACCATTTTGAATACTCTTCGAATGGTCTTACTTTTGTATTTATTATATTCAATGTTCATAAATAACAAAATAAAATAAATAAACAAATAAATAAACAAAAAAAAATCAATTGTATAGAGCTGTCACGTCACGTGAAACGGGTCATGTGACATACGTCACGTGCAATTGTTTTAGTTAATTAGAGATGGTTGATACAAGTAGTATTGCGCCTAAACCGGCAGACCCGGCGGGCAGCAGTGGCTCTTATCGATCGTTACATCTCCAAACAACGCGATACCACTAATTAGTGGTATCTCCAGGTATTACTAGTACTACTAGTAGTACTACTAGATCTCTATTTCCTATCATTACTATCACCAGTAATAACTGTAATACCTGAGGAATTACACAAGCTACACATTCTTTATACGGTTGTTTTTTTGCCCCTTTTCCCACTTTTAATTCCAACTAGAGGTACTGTTTTTATTCACTATGGCTGGCAGCCTGTTGATTCTTTCCAAAGTAGTCGGGACAATCTCATTGGGGCTTCTTACTGGTGCTACCGGCGCCACCACCCTTGTTTCGATTCCCGAGATTCTAAAATACCAGTTGGCCAATGGTTCAGCAAAGGAGATAGTTGCTTCTATAGACGAGGAGGAACAAATTGGAGACGAGGAGGCGAATTTAAAGTCGCCGTCATCATCATCATCATCATCATCAGATAAACATGATGGTACGACCACAAGTACAACAACACTTGTGGCGTCAGACCTTGCAGTTGATATCTGGAACAAGTTCACGCGGATAGGCAAACGTCTCAGTACGACCATTTTCTGGTCCCTTTTAGGAGCATACGCGGTTGCCCCCAGAAAATTACGCCACCCTTACTTGATTTATTCTGCGTTGTCTGTGCCAGTGATTCAAGCTATTGGATGGTATTACGGCCCGGTAGTTGTTCCGTCCAATCAACAATCACACGCGACTAGAACATCATCATCAACATCGTCAACAACAAGATCCCGCAAACAAAAGTCTTCGAAACGACCAGACGAGCCCTCGTTGATCGATAACTCGGTTTACCTCCATTTAGATTCAGAATCGGATGATTCCTCTAATGGCAGTGCAGAGCCCGTCGACGAACCCAGTGTATCATCGGCGGCATCGGTTATAAATGTCGCTGAACTACGCAGATTTGGACTCGTTTCAACTGCTATTAGCGGTATAGCATTCCTCGTCTCCACAGTAGGCATTTACGGTGACCTGCGCTAGAAAGTAACTAACTAATTGTTTTTACCTGGGTACTCTTATTATTATTATTATTTTTATTTTTTTATTACTACTAGTTTTATTATTTTATTGTTATCATCGTTCATTCCAATAAAAAGTCTCCTTATTCTAATTCATCTAAGGGAAAAAAGGGATTGAAATTGAACTAAATATCGTATTTGTGAATTAGTCTTCCTGTCTTCACATGACAATCTCATGACTAATCCAGGGTTTTTCTGGCTTGCTTCTCAAACAACGATAATAATCCTGTCAAAAAGTCCCGATATCCCGGTAAGTTTGCTCAATGAACAGTTGCAAATGTATAATTACATACGTATATTGGCTAATATAATCCGTATCATGTGACAAATAGCTCACTTCATCAGGATCACCTAAATATACTGATTATGGCTACCAGTGAACAACTAACAACTAACAACCATCTGCTACCAAACTTGAACGCGATTAAATGGTATTCATGGTACGGCTAGTATCACGTAACACTAATAGTGAGCTTGTCTACACTTGCTAGTGATTCTTTGGGTTACAGAAAATCTTTGCTCGAAAAGGTCATTACTCAAAGTAGTTACATTTGTTGGCGTTTGGGGGTTGCCCTTAAGCTTACTTAGTTGGTGCTTGTACGTACGCGGCATATCGGCATTTGCCGCACATGCGTGCGTACGTACGTGCGTGTGTGCATGCGTGTGTATATATAGCCGTATACACCACCATTTACTAACAACAAACACAAACCAAACCAAGCACATAGTTAATAATATATTATATATTGCATAGTGCATAAACCAAAGTTGCTCCTGCAAGATTAAAATACACGCGGGCCCACTCGAGGAAAATATTTACTACGGGGTCTCTATACTTCGTTTTTACCTTTCATTAAAATAACAAATTCGTTTCTGCTTTTATTGCGGTGGCTCCTGGCCCCCTCCCTCCCTCCGCCCAAAGCGCTTGCTAAAGAGCGTATGAGAAAAAATATACGACCTTGCCCTTAGTGTGTGATCTGGCAACAATAAACAACATCCGGCCGGAACATTTTTCTGGTCAACATCTCGTAGTCACACATATTTTATATATATACTAGTAAAGTGTATCCTAGCAATTTCCCAAAGATTTTGCGAACGAGAAAGAGAAAGAAAAATTTTTTTTTGATTTGATTTGATTTGATTTGATACTTGTTTGTGTCTCTCTCTTCTTCATCTAGCCGAACCGTTTACTCTGTTTGTGCGTTAACACTTTTTAACTTTTTGCTGCAACTTTGCAGTTCTTTTTTTTTCAATATTTGTTATTATCCTCGGCCTGCCTTTAGGGTATGCTTGACAATTACCAAGCTGACCCGAGATGACCAGTATTGTCAATAGAGGTCAGTTAGGTAAGCAGTTTTCTGCGAAAGTATCGTTTGATACTGGTCGTGCTGAGGATAAGGACAAGAATAATGATACCAAGGATAATAGTGGTAGTAGTAGTATTATCAGTGAAAGAGTCGAAAGCAAAAATGGGAAGCATGAAATCGGGGAGGAGTATGATGATTCGGTATTGTCTTCATTGATTTTCGACAAGCAATATTCTACTGCTATATCTTTGATTTTATCACTCTGTGATAAGTTTCCTCATCAAATTGGAGAAGTTTTGAGATCTGAACAGTTGGATCGTAGTCAAAGATCAAAAGCAATCTCAGTTATTTGGATCAAGTATCTCAGACTACACTTGACTTTAGCGTCTTTATATTTAACATGTCGGAAATACTTGGACTGTGCTATTGTCTACTCCAAAATCATCACCCTCACCTGTCAAATCAGGGGTTCTCATCATGGGTTATCTTTGGGCAAGGATGTTATATCGAATCCGGTTGAGACAAGTTCTGATCTCTCTGATACCACTATTATGACCAACTTGATACACTCCATTAATAAGGCATTGTTTAGGGCTAAAATGCCAACCGTGCCTAATGTGCATCCTCACACAGCTATTACCTGTAAGTATTCTCTATATCCATCAGGTATTTTACCCTTAGTGGACCATCTTTTAGCTGGCCAAGGTCTGTCATCGCCAGCAATTTCTCCAGTCTGTTTGCAAATTGAGAGTATCGCTAGTAACGCACTGCTTAACTTGGCCAAACTGTTACAGGATGGCCTCGCGTTCCCCAACGGTAGCGATCAACTTATTTTTTTAAATGGGCGCCCCCCGGAGTATAATGATATCTTGGTCTTGTATTTCTTGTCCTTGTCATTACTACCCTCCGCAAGTGCCGCTAATAATATCGGCATTCTTATTGCTTCTTTATCTTCTGTTGAGCATGGATTGAAAGATTTGGCTCTATCGTATTATCACTATGGTCTGTCGCTGGATCCGTCCCACAAACACATTTATACTAACATGGGATCATTGTATCGTGCGCAGGGTTCTATTTCGTACGCTGTGACATGTTATGACCGTGCTCTCCAGATCGACTCTTCTTTCGTATATGCCTTGATCAACATCGCCCCATGTATTCGGGAGTACCAGCTCAACGGTAGCGGTGGTAACAACGGTGTTGTAAAGGCAGAGTATTACTATGCGAAAGCTCTCACTATTGACCCGTCCTGCACTGTAGCGTTGTCAGGGCTGGTTAACTGTAAAATCACCCTGTGTGATTGGCTAGGTAGAGGTAAATTACCCACAGAACCTTTGGGAGTAGATATTAATGGTGCCCTTATTGAAACCCAAGACTACGTGTCGGGCTGGATTCCTGATATTGTCAATTTGGTCAATTCACAAATTCATGAACTGTCGAACTGGGGTACCAGATCTGGAGGTTCGCAGTTTGAGGGCATAATGATGCTGGAATCTATTGAGAACAGTATCAGAAACTTGCAGCGACAGTTGTATCTGAACAGATCTGAGGGGTTGCAGTTCAGTTATCCTGAAGTCCCTCTTGATCTGGTACCTCCGCTGGAATCAAAAGTTCTACCCTTCCATGCATTCACGTTACCTCTTGACAACGAGCAAATGTTTTTACTGTCTCGCATAGACGCTGTCAAGACATCTATTGAAACGCTTTTGCGATGTAAATCGAAACTTATCCGGTGTCCTCCACCGCCGGTCATAAATTCTCAAGGGTACCCTATTCTCAAAGTCGGGTACGTGTCGAGTGATTTCACCGATCACCCGCTGAGCCATCTGATGCAGAGTGTATTCAAGTTCCATGACCGGTCGCGCGTGCAGTGCTACTGCTATGCCACCTCTGGTGACGACGGGTCGGGGTACAGGTTCAATATAAAGCAAGGGTGTTACCAGTTTAGGCAGGTGAACGGCTGGGACACTGATAGTATTGTTACCCAGATCCAAAACGATGGAATCCATGTTTTGATCAACCTGAACGGGTTCACTAAGGGGTCGCGAAACGACGTTTTTGCCCGACGGCCGTGCCCTGTTCAGATAGGTGTTATGGGGTTTGCCGGATGTTATGCTGCTGGTTGGTGTGATTATGTCTTATCAGATAAGATAGTGACCCCTAAGACAAGTACTCACAAGCGTGATAGAGTCATTTACATGCCAAGAACGCTATTCGTGAGTGACCATCGCCAATCTAGAAATGATAAGCAGTTCATCCAGTCTATTCTTGGTAGCGAAGACGCGGCGCATAATCATACATGGGACCAAGAAATCCAGCTTCGCAAAGCGCTGAGAACTAAAATCCTGCCGCAAGTACCTGATGACGCGATAATCTTGGGAAATTTCAATCAACTATACAAAATCGATCCGTCTGTTCTCGTCTGTTGGATCAACATTCTTGACCGAGTGCCTAATGCTTATCTTTGGTTACTGCAGTTCCCCGAACACGGGCAGCGCAATCTGTTACAGTCTGCCCAGAAATGGTCCCGATCACCTGAATCAATAACCAGCCGGATAATTTTCACACCCGTGACTGAGAAAAATATGCATATTTTCCGGTCAAGAGTGTGTGATCTGTTTTTAGATACCCCTGAGTGCAACGGTCACACAACGGCCGCAGATGCGGCGTGGGCAGGTGTGCCGATTCTCACGTATGCCAAATACGAGTACAAGATCTGCTCAAGAATATGCGCTTCAATAGTAGCTGCACTATTCAACGACGAATCTGTTTCCAGCCACCTGATAGCCACCAGTCACCAGGACTACGAGGAAAAAGCAGTGCAGTTGGTTACGCAAAACAGGCAGATCCTGGAGCTGCTCAGATTCAAAGTGTTCCAGTCAAGAACGCTGCCGGGAACGTTTTTCGATACCCAGCAGTGGGTCCGGGAACTCGAAGAGGGGTACCTGTTAGCGTGGAATTCGTGGCTGTCCGGAAATACTATTTCGGATATTGATATTAATGATAATGCCGTCACTACATGTCTGGGGTAGGTCTACAAGTCGGGCTAGCCCACTTTACAAGCCTTAAGGTGTATATCGATCTGCCTTAATTAACAAGTGGGCGAAGCCGATAGAGTAATTTATATATATACAAATTTAGTTAATTAATTGTAATAGTACTTAATAATGATGTCAGGGTTTTGAAGAAAAATTTTAAAGTTTTACCGGTTCGTGCATGAGATCCGTCAGGTAACCGCGCCACGTGACTGTAATTTAGTCATAGTGGAGGTTTCTCGTACATTACTTGGTTTTTTTCTGTTTTTCTGTTTTTTTGTTTTTTTGTTTTTTTCATTTTGCTTTACAGTATTATTGGTCACATGGTGCTCATCCGTGTGGGTGATTTGCTTGCTGTTAGAGTTTCAAGCTACCTTTCCAACTAGGGACTAAAGCTTACACGTACGTAAATTACTAATACTAGTGCCAGGATTGGAACTCCGACGACCTCGGAATATTCTTTATGGTGATACCATCCGATGATCGACTGCCGATCAGATCTAAGTTTAATTTTTAATCACCCGCCCTAAACAAAGCTATGAGCAGAGCTGACAAGAGAAATAGAAAATAAAAAACCGTTATTTGTAATGAGTTTATTGAAAATTCAATGTAGGTTTTTTGGAAAGTACGTTATCTAAAATGAGAATGAAATCTTCCTCTTTCAAACGAGTGTAACGATGAGTAATCACGCTTGGCGGTTGCAAGTCATATCTTTTAATTCTATGGTGATCTGGGGTAATCTATTGCTAAAGTGCCAAGAACGTCCACGCTAATTCTTGGCGTTATCTCAAAAACAAGATATCACCAAACCAGCCAAGATATATTTAAATATAAATATCTTTGGTTCCCCTGTTCTACTCCTTTCTTTCTTTTCCCTTTTTTTTTTATATCTTTTTTTTATTACTTATCTTTATCCTGAAAAATGACCGGCACTATATCTAGGGCCGCAACTTTTTCTACAGGCACTTCTACTCGTGTCAATACAATCATTCCAGATACAAAACAAAATTCTAGTGGCGGCGGCAGCGGTGGTGGCTCCGTGGGAGTCGAAGGCGGTTTACCCAGAGACGCTCCATGGACCTTGTCAGTAGACGACGCAGTATCTAAATACAACACCGACCGCAACTCCGGGCTAGATCATCCTGAGGCCAAACGGCGGCTAGAATCATATGGCCCCAACTCGCTCGACGATGGTTCCGGAGTTTCGCTCTGGCAAGTATTTTTACGTCAAGTATGCAATTCCATGATACTCGTATTATTAGCATGTATGATTATCTCTTTTGGTATGCGGGACTACATCGCTGGTGGTGTCATTGGCGGTGTGTTCGCTATCAACGTCGTCGTTGGGTTCATCCAAGAATTCAATGCTGAAAAAACTATGGAAGCATTGAGATCGCTGTCAAGTCCCACCGCTAGAGTCTTGCGTAACGGTAATGACGAAACTATCCCCAGTAGCGAGATAGTACCCGGAGACATTGTTGTCATTAAAGTAGGCGATACTGTACCAGCTGATTGTCGTATAATCTCCGGAATGAATTTTGAAACTGATGAGGCTCTACTTACTGGTGAGTCTTTGCCTATTTCCAAAGACCCTCATACAGTATGTCTTCAAGATATTCCCGTAGGTGACCGTATTAACATGGCTTTCAGTTCTTCTATTGTCAGTAAAGGTCGAGCTACCGCTATTGTAACTGCGACTGGTATGAACACCGAAATAGGAACAATAGCATCATCTTTGAATAACACCAACTCAAAGATCCATAAACCAGCTAGAAATGAGCACGGTGAAGCTCGTAAACGTGATTACATTAAGGCGGCTGTTGACACTGTAAAGGATGTATCTGGCGCGTTCCTAGGAACAACCGTTGGTACTCCCTTGCATAGATTATTATCCAAATTAGCCATCTTGCTTTTATTTATTGCCGTGCTTTTGGCTATCATTGTCATGGCTGCCCAGAAATTCAATGTCACAAGAGAAGTGGGTATCTATGCTGTCGTGGCAGCTTTGGCCATGATCCCGGCTTCACTGGTAGTGGTGTTGACCATTACTATGGCCATGGGTACCAAGGCAATGGTCAAGCGAAACGTCATTGTCAGGAAACTCGACAGTCTTGAAGCGCTAGGCGCCGTCAATGATATTTGTTCTGACAAAACTGGTACACTAACTCAGGGAAAGATGATTGCCAAAACTGTATGGCTACCGGGATATGGAACATTATCTATCACTGATGATGGACTAGGTGCACCATTCAATCCTACAGTTGGTAAAGTTTTGTTCAATGACCAAGAAGTCGATTTCAAGAATGTGGATAACGAGCGGTTCACCAGATTGGTCACTACCGCATCATTGGCAAATATTGCTAATGTGAGACAGAGTCGTGATGAAGAGTCTGGCGAAATGATCTGGAAGGCTACCGGAGACCCTACAGAAATTGCAGTTCAAGTTTTTGTCAGCAGACTAGGTATGAGTCGATCTAGCTTGAGTGATGATGAAGAGGGTACGAAATACCACCATTTGACAGAATTCCCCTTTGATTCGTCTATCAAGCGTATGACGGCGGTTTTCCAGGATACAGAGACCGACAAAATCAAAGTGTACACAAAGGGAGCTGTTGAACGGTTATTGGGGATCTGTAACCAATGGTACGATGAAGAAGGTACCAAAGAGTTCACCCCTGAACACCACAAGATTATCTTTGATAAAGTTGAATCCCTCACCAGCAAGGGGTTAAGAGTTTTGGCATTTGCCAGTCGAGACTGGCCTCTTGATCACTGGAAAACTGATACTAGTCGTGACGATGTTGAATGCGAGTTGACATTTTTGGGGCTGGTAGGTATTTATGATCCACCTCGACAAGAAACTAAAGGTGCAGTTTCCAGATGTCACACTGCCGGTATCAATGTTCATATGCTTACCGGTGACCATCCTGGTACAGCTAAGGCTATTGCTCAAGAAGTTGGTATCCTTCCCTCTGATTTGACCCAGTACTCTGATGAGGTTATCAAGTCAATGGTTATGACTGCAGCTGAGTTTGATTCCTTGGATGATGATCAAGTTGACAAGTTGCCCTTGTTACCATTAGTTATTGCCCGGTGTGCGCCCAAGACCAAAGTAAGAATGATTGATGCCTTACATCGACGCAAACAGTTTACAGCGATGACCGGTGACGGTGTTAACGATTCTCCTTCGCTGAAACGCGCTGATGTCGGTATAGCTATGGGGATCAGTGGCAGCGACGTTGCCAAAGACGCCAGTGATATTGTGTTGAGTGACGATAACTTTGCGTCTATCATCAACGCCATTGAAGAAGGCCGACGAATGACCGACAATATCCAGAAATTCGCACTGCATTTGCTGGCAGGTAATGTTGCTCTTGCGCTCTTCCTTATGATAGGGCTGGCGTTCAAAGATGAATCATGGTTCTCAGTTTTCCCCGCATCGCCGGTAGAAACATTGTGGGTTATCATGGCCACATCGTCTTTCCCCGCCATGGGGCTGGGTGTCGAGAAGGCCGAGCCTGATATTATGGACAAGCAGCCAAAGGACCCCAAATCAGTCATTTTCACCTGGGAAGTCTGCATAGATATGCTCGTGTACGGTGGATGGCTTGCCGTTATTTGCATTGTATCATTTGTCGGCGTGGTGTACGGCGACGGCAAGGGCCAGCTTGGTTATAACTGTAACAAC
This sequence comes from Groenewaldozyma auringiensis, assembly GCA_030574195.1. Classification (NCBI taxonomy): domain Eukaryota; kingdom Fungi; phylum Ascomycota; class Dipodascomycetes; order Dipodascales; family Trichomonascaceae; genus Groenewaldozyma; species Groenewaldozyma auringiensis. The sequence continues at coordinate 12,626 of JAJMEP010000045.1, forward strand.
GAGTGGTCTGAGAGTTGTACCTGGGTTTTCCGGGGCCGTTCAACCGCATTTGCCGAGATGACTTGGGGGCTGCTGATTCTGGCGTGGGAAGTCATGGATATGCGACGATCATTGTTCAACATGCACCCTGAACGCACCGACAGATCCAAATGGACCGGGTGGATCCAAGATGTGTGGGCCAACCAGTTTTTGTTCTGGTCAGTCATCATTGGGTTCATCAGCGTCTTCCCAGTAATCTACATTCCAGTCATCAACGAGAAAGTATTTTTACACGGGCCTATTTCATGGGAGTGGGGTGTAAGTTTTGCCGGGTTGATCGTGTTTGCAATTGGCTGCGAGATCTACAAGTGGATCAAGCGGGCCATTCGACGACGGTTGGACGCAAAGGCTGCTGGAAGTACCAACAACAGCAACATTGATAAACAAACATTAGCATTCTCTAGATACAATACCATGGCTACTGTATAGATAATATAGTAAAATTATTAATTTTTTTTATTTATTTCTTTCTTTCATTTTTGTTCTTTTCTGCTCTAGTGCTGCTCTTTTTTCTGAACCAGCTCTTTGAACCGTACAAACGAAGGGAACCCTTCGAGAATACAAGACAAAGACCACTTGAATCGCTGGGTAGCTCTGTATTTCTTCAGCAGCGGTCGCATGACCGTGAAAAGCTCGACAAAATGGATACTGTAGACGACGCCGAACGTGGCAGCGGCAATCTTGGCCCCAGTAGAGCCGCCAATGGCAAACAGAGGGATAACCGTGAGACCGGCCACCACGGCCACTTCAGTAGCGATCATGCGAGGTGGCGGAGGAACGTACTCGGTGATACTGAACAGGGCGTATCCCCGTTCAGCGGCAGCCTCTTTGGCCATATCGACGAGCCGCACGCGAGCGTCGGCAAGAGATTCTAATGGAGGGTTCAACGCAATCTCAATGGTCTCGGGCTTGGAGATACCAGGAGTTTCCACTTTGAGGATGAACGAGCTCTCGGAGATACCGGTCATAGTGACGGAAGATTTATCGGCAACTGACGGATCCAGGTGGCCAAAATGTACGGCATAGTCGGCCAACGAGAGCGCGTGCTGAGCGTTCATGTGCTCAATAATCCTGGTTTCAGCCATTGTGAAGTTTTTATGCCAAGGAAGTTGGTGAAAAAGGAAAAAAACAAAAACTAGAAAAAAAAGAAGGTTATACTTAATACTATAAGAAAGACCGTTAGTGCTTATAAATGATATATAGTGCCGGAGGTGCTGTGTTATCTGATAAGATCTCTAGATCTTGCGATCTGATTTCCCTAACAGGAATTTGTATTATCTTTTAAATATCGCCGTGCATGTATCATATGATTCTCCCCCTGGTTACTGTAAAAGTGTCTTTAAATGCTGGTTAGACCTCCATTGATCAACTGGCCTGTGGGTAGCCGGACCTCCCTTAGAGTTCACATTGCACGCGGATCAAATGTGCCCGACATGATCTGGCTAAACAGCATAATTGACTCACGCGAGATCGAGTTACCTATATTAAGTCCCACCACCCAGTCTACCCTACCTGATTAATTTGTCACCAATACCACCTTACGCACACACAATATTCGGTAGACTTTGAGGGTACCATGACACAAGACACGGTGGAAGTCATTTTAGTGCGGCACGGTCGCACGAACTATAACGTGCAGAAGATCTTGCAGGGCCATCTTGACATTGATATCAACGCCGAGGGACTTGAACAGGCCACGTTGGCTGGTAAGCGACTGAACAATGAGTCACCGCCGGTAGACATTGTGTACAGCAGCGACCTGAAGCGGTGTTTGCAGACGACCGAAACTATGCTTTCCCAGTGCAAGTTCAGCGACGTTAAGCCGCGGCCGCGCGTGGTGACGGACAAAAGGCTGCGCGAGCGGTTCATGGGCGAGCTCGAGGGCATGCCGTCGCGCGAAGCGACTGCCAAAGCTGCTCGCGAGGGAAAAACGGTCTTCCAGTACGGCGAGTCAGCCCAGGAGGCGGTAGCCAGAATGAAAGAAGCGTTGAACGATATCATTGACGACGCAGTCAAGAACGGGTACAAGAAAATCATGGTCGTGTCCCACGGCGGAGTCATTGGAGAGTTTGCAGGGTACCTTGTGAACGAGCTAGGGTTCAAGCTAACCGATAACGGTAAAATCTATATCCCCTTCAATACGTCTTACACTAGAATCCAGGTCGGCCGTCATCAAAATGGACAGTTGTTCGGGGTTATCACTCAGTTCGGTGATACTGGCCATTTAGAACCAGGATCACATCTTGTAGCCGACCAAAGCGCTTTATAGAATAATATTATTAATACATGGGTTTGTCTGTTTGGTTTCAATTTTGATTTACTCCAGAAGCCGTCAGAGGTACCGGTGGTGTGCCTTAGATGTTCTGATCATGATGATGGATCTCTGCTGCAGCTGTTAAGCCTTACTGATGACTATGAGTAAGTACTAATAACGATCGGCAGAATTTTTTTTTTTTTTTTTTTTTAATTTTTTTTTATCTTAATTTTATTATAATTTTTTTGCAAATATGGCTAAACGAAAGACCAAGGCCGTCAACGGACCACGAGAAGTCGAACAAGAAGTGCGTTCTGACAAGAAAGCTCGGAACGTGTTATCAGTAGGTAAAGATAACCGACCCAAGGTGAAAAAGTCTAAGGATAAAATCAAAACTGTTAAACGTAATGGTCGTGACATCAAGATCTATCCTGAATCACAGCTAGATCTGCCCAAACTCAACCGAGCAGTTGACCCAGAGGGTGTTGCTAAAGCTGCCAAGAAGAATGGACGTGTTAAGAAGGGAAAGAAGTTTGCTGATGCGCCGGACACAATGTTACGTATTTTGAAACAGGTAGCAGAGGCTACTGATTCACGACAAGCCACCAAGCTTGAAAAGGCTCGACAACTGGAGGAAATTCGCGAAGCCAAACGGAAAGAAATTGAAGATCGTGAGCAACAGAAATCTCAAAAGCTTAGTGACAAGATGAGTGAACTGAAACGAAGGAAGAAAAAGTCCAAGCCTGCTGATGATAATGAAATGGGTGGTGGTAAGAAAAAAGTCAAATTTGCTTTATAAAAGAAAACTATACACTACTATAACAAAGATATAAAGGGGGAGAAAGAAGAAAAAGAAGAAGAAGAAACATTTTTCATTCTTTCTTTTACTGGGAAGTGACCACATCATTGCCTTGTGTTCTTCCTACTGCTTCAATGTCACCTTTATGATCTTTTTGGTATTTAATATTTGCATTCAATTCTGCAGTGTATTCTGCATCGATCACATTCAACTCTTCCTCAACCTTGTTGAACCGTTTGAACAAGAACCAGAACAAGACACCTGCAATTAAGCTGGCTACTGATAGTCCTGTAAACATCCAAATAGTCTTGGGGTTTTTCGCCGTTGGTGATAATGCCACGCCTAGTGCTGCGCCAACCGAGTTGGTTAGCAAGAAAACGGCCATAATAAATGATTTCATGTTCGCCGGTGCCTTTGTGTATGCGTACTCGAGACCCGTAACCGATGCAAAGATCTCTGCCATCGAAATTAACACATACGAAGGCGTCTGTACCGCCACGTGGATCCGGTTAGGTATGGTGCCGTCATTGGACGCGGGACACTGTAGTGGACGATCGTAACACGGTCCGCGGGTATAGATCAAATGTTGCACAATAGCTGCGTAAGCCATTGCCAGCGATGCAAACATGAACCCTAGAAAGATCCGGGTGATAGGAGGTAACTGGATACCTGCCTTGCGAAGAAGCGGGTAAATGTAATTGTTGAGAATTGGTATCATAATAATAATAGTTAATGGATCGATATTCTGCATAATGTCATTGGGCAGGGCATGGGTTTCCATTTGTCCAGCCTGAGAAACGAAATTGTTAATCAATTGGCCATAGATTACCCAAAACACCGGAAAGTAAACAAAAACCTGACAAGCGTACAAAGACCGACGAACCTCATCGACAAACAAGTCGCTCCATCCAACCTCAGATAACCCGTGCTCGCGACGGTACGAAGGTCTTGCTATGTTGAGCTTGAACTTGTTTTTGCATGCCATGTATATGATCTTGAAAGCGTCGGGAATGACTGACCCCATTGGCGGTCGTTTGATGTAGTACTTACTGCCGAAGAATAACGACCCCAATCCAATGAAAAAAAAGCAAAAGGGTAGCATATATGCTGCCCAGAACCCTACATGTTGCTCCAGCTCGGTCGACGCAATAGCACTAAGACTGCCCAAATTGATACAGAAATAAAAAATCATAAATATCCCTTGCACGGTGACAGTCGGGTCCACAATAACCCGTTCGCCACTCTGGGTGGTCTTGACAAACGGTTTGGTGTTGGTGTACTGGTCAGCAATGAGCGGCGACACGTTGGCCTTGATACCTCCAGTACCTAGCCCAATTATCACCATAGCGGTTACGAGGCCTGCCAATGCGGTGTTTCCGTGGGCGATGGCCACTGGAAGTGACGTGAGAAATAAAATCAAAATACCAACCACGTACACGCAGGCAAACAAGCAAATGGTCTTGTACTTGCCCAAGTACCTGTCGCTGATAATAGCGCCAAGGATAGGTGTAACGTAACACCAAAACTGGAAAAAGTAACTCAGCGCAGTGGCTCCAGACTGTCCCAGCCCAATAGCACCTCGTTGGTGTTTTGAGTCCTTGGGCAGCTGCATGTAGTTCTGGAACGGGCCAGAAACACCGTAGTAGGTGAACCGTTCACAGAGCTCCACAAGAGCTACTAGCCATGTTGAAAACGGTAACTTGTCAGCTACCTTAGGCAAAGTTGCAAGCTCTTCTTCAGTAGGTAAAGGGCCTTTCAATTCACTTGTGTCTGCAGAAAACTGCGAAGATACTTCTTCGAAAATAGCCTTCTCTGTAGCAGGAGGCGGAGAAGGGTTATTGTGAATATTGTCAGTATCATCATCAACAACACCGTTTGTTTGTTGGATTATTTGTTTGTTATCATGTTCTTTGTATATTTTTGTGTGTGTGTGCTCTTCATAAACCTCGTCTACTACGGTACTTGAACGAGCGACGACTTCAGAAATTGTAGCCTCTACTGTTTTATCAGTAGTCGACATAATATACAATAGGAGAGAGAGGTTAGCGGTTTACAATAGAGTAAGATTACAAATGAAAAGGAAAAGAGGGAGAAAGAAAAAAAATGTGGGAAGAATAGCTTGTATTATAAGTGTTACAGAAAAAAAGGAGAAGACCGAATGAGAAAGGGGGAAAAGGGAGGACCAAAAGGTGAAAAAAAAACCTTGAACAGAGATTAAAATAGAGTTTGATAATATTCCATGAGGTGGCTTACACTATACAGTGTACTATGACGAAAATTCTAGGCTATGTCCGGTGCGAAGAAGGCGGGTTTTCGCTGTACAAAATTGAAACTCTATCTCTTCTTTCCTCTTTTTTTTTTGGCTTTCTCTATCACGTATGGAGCGGGCAAACTCGGACTTTGAGAATTTTCGGGTATCAGACTTGTACAAGAACTGGCTCCACATTACCAAAGATAACGTAGCCATTATGACCTGTTTTAGCATGTTTTACCCTTATGTTCATTTTTCATGCTACTAAATTCAGGGGGATCAGCGGTAACGATCAGCGCGATGCCATGTCGATCAAATTTAAAATTAATTAATTTTTTTTTCTTCAATCACGTACACTTGTTAATAGATGAAAGGCTTTTTTTTATATTTGAATAGCAGAACTTGGTCCATGTAGTACAAAAGGGGATTAAAACAATTAGTCATTTAATGGAAACTGGGAATTAGAGTTCTTCAGTCTGTGAGCTTTAAACAAAAATAAAGACATTTTGATACCGTAACAGGGATAGATTTCGGAGTGTTTTTAGAGTTTTACTTTCCTTTTGCTTTTGCTTTTCTTTTTGCTTTTTTTGAACTGGGCAAAACGTATCCTGCATTATACCCTAAACATCATTCAAAATACGCATTAAAAGTAGATTTTTATCTTCATGTAAATTGTAATGGATACTTGTAATTGGCTGGATTTTGTTATCTAAAGTTTAGTTTTTTTGAACTCCCAGCTGATACTCTTAGTAATACCATGTAACACTACCGGCCCTGTGTTATAGATACCTGAGGAATTACGGTTTGGCACGCAATGATTGGACAGAGATACGAGGAAAAAACTTGTAACACTAACTTTTGACTATATCAAACAGTCCTACATATACTTGTACATGAATCTACATACTTCCCATGCTATTTCCATGCTATTCACGTACTATAACCATGGATAGGTTTGAATAGAAATTCCACATGTCGAAGGGGAAGAAAACAACACAATGCAAAACAAGAACAAATTCCTGGCATCAGTCACGTGGTGTTTTATCACGTGATAAATAAAATAAGGCCATTATTCAAACTCCGTGATCAACAAATCACGTTTTTTTTTTTGCTATCCTCCTGTTGTTGTGATCACGCACATTCAAATATTTCTTGTATTGTAATTCCTCTTATTCTTCTTGCACCTGACCTGACAACACTTTTTGTACACTCATCATCACCATCACCATCACCATCATCATCACAGGTGATAAAGACTGATTATCTCATAACGTCGTACGTCCACAGGTAAGTTTTGATCCGTTATATTCTTTCACCACGTCATGTCACAGAGCGCCTTTGGTCTTTAACGAGGAACAAATAACAAAGAATTGTTTTTTTTTTGTTGTTTATGTTTTTGTTGTTTTTGTTGTTGATTGTGGTATGAACTTTTTCCACAACAACTAGCTTAATCATGTGACGAGAGGCTAAAATATCATGATATATTAATCTAATCAACATAGATGAGTCCTGTCAACGTTTCCAGAACAGCTTCCACCGGTACATTGGCGTCGGCGCCGTCGTCGCCTTCCAAGAAACGTCGTCCGGCTGACATGGACCCTGCTATTGATGATGTGTTTTTCGAACCATCTGGCGACGGTCAAAAGGGAAATGCACATCAGCAACAATCACAGGAGTCTCCCAAACGGAGTAAAACCAAACGACAAGGTAAAGCGCGTAAGGGGGATACTGCAAAGGATCTTGAAGAAGAAACTGATGCTTCGATGGTAGCTGCCGCCATCAACGAGGCTGCAGCTGTTGCTGCTACTGTTGCTGATATAAACGGTGCTGATAAGTCCGGTAATACTGAGCCTGAACCTGAAAAGGGCCAGGAGCAGGACCAGCCTCAAGACCAACCCCTGGAACAAGAACAGGAACAGGAGTCCAACCAAGCACCTGGCCAAGGAGGTGAAGGTGAAACAGAGCAGGGTGACGAGTCCGAAAGTAAAGACGGAGAAGAAGAGTCACACGAAACTAATGAGAATGGCGACGATGCTGAATACACTGAGGAACCTTCACCGTCAGGTAAAGATTCAGAGACGCGTACCAAGCAGACTACTTTGAGCGGAGGCGAGGCGGACCCTTCTACAATTTCCGCAGAGCCTGGTAGCAAAGAGTGGGTTGAACAAAGGAAAATTTCCCACAAGGAAGTTGAACGACGAAGACGAGAAATTATTAATGATGGTATGAAACAGTTACAAAACCTTGTACCTAACTGCGGCCAGCAGAAGGGTGAAATTTTGAAACGCACTGCTGCGTACATCCAGGAACTTCTTGAAGAAAAGAAGAAGTTCCAGGCAGAGGCTTTCAGAGAGAACCTTGCTGCTGAGCAAAAGATCAATGAACTTGCAAGTAGTAAACGAACGCTGACCACCCAGCTGAACGAAGCATGGAATGAAATTGAGCAGTTGAAGAAACGCAAACAGTAGTATATTATGAATAGATGTTATCTAAATTATTATTTTTATTATTTATATTTCACTGTACAGAAACCCTTCTTCGTATTTCCCAAGACTATCTATAAGTTTCAATGGAGAGTCACTTTGGGAATTGAAGTCCAAAATACACGATGATCCAGCATACAATGTATCGTCTTCCCATCCGAACCTATTACAAATGAGTAACTGTAATTTCTGTTTTGTTGCAAAAGCAGGTCCAAACCGGTTTGCCCAGTACCGAATAGTACTTTCTTCATGTGAATTTCTATACTCTTGATTCGACAGCCGACTTTCAAGCTTCTCTTTGTCAGCTTTACTTTGTGCCTTGTCTTCTATCAAGTTGGGCGAATTTGGATGTAACCATGCACATATGAGCACGCCAAGGTTGATATCGTTATTTTCAGCGACAAAACTGCCAAACGGGTAATCGTAAAACTCTTCTGGTGTTTCTGAATTCAGGTCCATGCATATCCCCAGCGCAGCGTCCCCTGTCTGGGTACCTGGCAGCTTGAACTTGCCGAACCCGTCGCCGGGGACAACGTCTAGGGTCTTGTCGACATCGTACAAGATGGTTTTCCGGTAATGGGAAACGATCTCTCCCTTGGGCGATACCACGAACGCCGAGTTGCTCACTGCAGTGTTGCGCCGCTCAGGGTACCCAACAATGGTCGTGCAATTGAGTTCCCGCGAGATCTGCTTGGCCCATGTACCGGTGGCCCCGCTGCCGTCGCTGGGCTCGCTATAACTGAAAAGGTCTTTTTTGCTGGGGAAGGAATACCCTGTAAAAGCATACTCGGGCAACAGCAGCAGATCAATAGGCCGTGTACCTAGTTTCTCGCGCAACAGTTGCGTCGCTCGGTCAATGTTGCCCCGCACATTGCCTATCTGAGGGTTAACCTGCAATAATCCCACTTTCATGATCTCAAGAAACTTGTGGTGATCGAAACATCGCAACATGCTTACATTTTATAATACCGTTTACCAGGAATCTGACCACCACTCAACTAATAGTGATCCAGGTTCATTTATATACATACTAACTTGTAACGCGTCTATGCGCATTCTGTATATACGCTTTATACATGCTACGCAATATATTTCTTCACGTGATCATTTTATAGTTTATCGTCTAACTCAATGTCGACGCTCACAGCCTTTGCCGATAACTGCACTTACACTTTTTATACAACGCTGCGATCTTATCGATAAGATTAGATCTAGATTGGGAAATAAGTGACATACAATCATACAATTACATATCTATAAATATATTAAGATAACAGATCTGAAATCCGTAGCTTTGAGCTTCCGTTGTCGTTACTGGCCCCACCGCTGCCGCTGCTGCTTCCCGTGCTAGTCTCGTGCCTCAATGGGCTATTATTCTCCGTTGCAGGTGACATGCTCGACTGGCGTCGTGCGTGGCTAGCTTTGGGCGTTAGCGGCGGCTCAAGTGTTTCAGAGCTGATAAACGTTCCCGACGGCGACGTGCCGTGCAGTGGCGGCAGGTGCGGGCCTGACCCAGAAGCAAGCGGTGGCAGTGACGACGCTGTAGAGGGCTCGCTTATACTGTGACGATAAAAATTCATGGACAACTTATTATTATTACCATTACCACTTCCCGGCGGTAACCCTGACGGCGGCTGCTGCTGAGGTTGTTGTTGTTGTTGTTGTGGTTGTGGTGGCGGTGGCTGGTGATGGTGTCCGGCGACTCGCGCTTTTTCGTAAATGCTAGTCCGTCTGGCGTCGCCTCCGTCGACGACTATCGGTGGTACAGGCACCGGTAACACCAAACTGCTTCGTCGCGAGTTTGACGCGCTCCCAGTACCGCCGCCGGCGGCGGTGGACCGTAGCGAGTACATTGCGAGCCCGCGCACAGCGCCCAGTGGGTCCTCCGTGTCGGAAGCTGAGGACGACGCGCCGCCAATAGAGTTCGTGCGGCTTGATGGGTAATCGCTTGAGATGGATACTTGACGCAGGAGCGCTATATCCTCGTTATTAGGTGGTCCATGCGCGAAATACGGGTGTCCGTTACCGACTAGCGACTTGCGTACCCCAGAGGTGTTGCCAGCTGATACTTGGTGCAGCGACGACGACCGCGCGTGGTGCGACGGCGCAGATGCCGCTGAACTGGGTGATGTGCCGCTACCTCCGCCAGTAAACGAATTGCTGCTATTTGTCCGAGAATGCTGGGGCCGCAGACTGGTGGCAGTGGCACTGCCTGGTGACCCTGAAGAGGGTGGTCTGCTGTATGGTTCTTTATGCTGCGGATCAACCGTGGTTGATAATGCTGCTGCAGACGATTTCCTGAACCCTGAGGAATCTGCAGTGTATGCTGAATTAAATAGTACCGGTCCATTACTATGTCCGTTAGTAGAAGGCGACGACGGCGGCGGCGGTTGAGTGTGTATTGGCGGTAGTTGCTGTCTTGACTGGAACTGGCTGTAGTCATCTTGGATATTAGGTAAAGACATTCGTTGCCCTACACTCGGATACGAAAACCCAAAATGGGGTATTCTGTTGACGCCGTTGCCGCCGCCGTTACTCATTTGCTGTGGAGGATGGTGAGGAGCATGTGGTATATGTGGTGGTGGCACATTATGCTGTTGTTGTTGTTGTTGTTGTTGTTGTTGTTGTTGTTGTTGTTGTTGTTGTTGTTGTTGTTGATGTGGTGGTAGTGTTTGAGATAATGGCTGAGATAACGGTTGAGTTGGTGGTAAAGGGTTAGAGTTTGTTGGTCCTAGGGTAGGCGAAGGAGACGAGAAGGAATTATTATTAGGGTCCAATGAAGTTGTAGACACTTGGACTGAGAGTCTTCTCCTTCTGTTAGCGCCTCCGTTCCACCAATTCTTGACGGCATTATCAGATCGGCCGTTCAAGTGACGAGCGATTTCGGCCCATTTCTTGCCATGCTGAACAACCAATTGTTCTATATACATACCTTCTTCGTCGGTGATAGGCGAATGGTTCAAACTTGGTTTCAGGTTCTGATGGTACCGTTCGCGGCACTGTTTGGGCGTACGCGTGCCCAGCATCTGCGATATTCTCACCCAATTGGCCGGACCATGGTCGTCTATCAATGCTAGAAGTCTCTCGTCCTCAGCTGGCGACCATGGTCCTCTTCTGGGGATATTACTTAGCCCTGACACTGTTTAAAAGTATAAAGGAAATACAAGAAAGAAAAGAAAAATAAAACCCACCACTGTTTCACTCTATACTGCTTTAAAAAAATGAAAAGCAAAGATAGGTGTGTGTGTGTATATATGTGTGTGTGTGTGTGTTTTATTTTCTCCTTTCTCAGGTATCTAATGTACAGCAAAATACTCCTAATCCAAAGTAGTATTTAGTCGTCCCAACAATAAAACTTATCAATGCAAACCTTCCGAATGTTGAAAAGCAAATAAAAAAGAAGAGATTGAAAAAAAAAAAAAAAAAAGTAATGACCTGGTGATAATCTATGCTTGATTTCCTGGTATTCTTAATGTCCCCGTTTAGTTGTATGTCAGTTCAAACAGATAATAATAATAATAATGATGATGGTGATGATGATGATAATTGATAACTGGTGATAATGGTATTGAAAATGGTAACGGTGATGGTGATGACTTATCCCCCACGGATTTTCCTGTATGCCAATGCTTAATTAAATTATGTAGAGAGATCTTTTTTCCGAAGCAAACTAAACAACCCGAAAAACTGCAAACTGGCTTTAATCCGAAACTGGTTTGTAAACTGTTGAAACCAGGCAGTCGGCTAGCAGTAATACTAGTACTATTACTTATATTAGTAGTAACAGTAGTGACCTTCTGTCAAAGTGTCCGAAATGAAAAAGCAAGAAGGAAACTGCTCAACAAGAAGAAAGAGAGGAGAAAGAAAGAAAGAAAGAAAGAAAAAATAGTGATAAAAAAGAACTACTGGTAATTTTGGTGTGTAAAATGGTGAGAGGAGGAGGAGGAGGAAGAGGAGGAAGAGGATGACTGAGAGAGAGAGATCTGAGATGTGTGGAATCTCTCGAGTTTACGCACACGAATTTAGTGAAATAGCTTAAAGAAAAAAAAAAAAAAAAAAAAAAAAATAGTGCCTTGGTGTGTGAGATCTTTGTTCTCTCTTTCTCTCTGTTGCCTTCTTTTTTCCGCAAAAGGGCGAAAAGTAAAAGAAAAATAAAAAAAAGAGTTAACCGATCTCAACCGCCGCGCCGCCACCACCACCAGTTTTATAGTACGTTTTACCTAGCACCACCGGTGAATCTACTACCACCACCACCACCACCAATGGTTTCACACTACTGTTACTACTACTTTTACTACCGTCACTTCGTTTTATTCTGTTACTATGTTACTATGTTACTATGTTACTACTGTTACTATTACTGCTGTTACTTCTTTAGCTGGTGTAAAGTTAAAATTAGTGGAATAGACTATTTGGTACTAGTATCAGCACCATACAGTATTGGTTTATAAGCATTTAGTAAAAATCTTGGCCGTTTTTTTATGTCTCAGTTAACGTTTTTTTTTTTTTTGTTTTTCTTTTTTATGTAAATCCCCTTTCTTTTATGGTTCAAGTCTCTTTCGTTTGATTCCAAATTAGTAAAATTAACCCTAATCAATGTGTTAATCTTCGAGAAAGTCCTGAATCTCTCGGTATGGTTGATTACAATCGACGGCATATCGATCATCTTTCATTTCCAGATTGGGTCTCTCCATTGAAAAACTATTTGTTGAATAGCACCATGGTTTGATCTACCCGAATTAACTACCTGCCAGTTGGAAAACCCTGCCAGTTGGAAAAAGGTGTATATAATAATGTTAAAGAGACTCGCTTATGTTGTTTAGTGGGACCGAAGCTATAAACGGTTGCTCGGCAGTAACTTTCTGTACACGTTAAGCTTTTCTCAACCATGAATGACTTGAACAACATGTCGTGATATGAAATACATATACAGTTTGTGTGCACAATTCTAAACTAACAATGTTAACAGTTGTTGTTGGTTCAAATTTGGTGTTATTTTTTTTGGTCTCCTCCCCCCCGCTCAGTCGCTCGGCATTCTGACTTCTCAGGCTACATTTTCCTAGTGGCACATGTTGAGATCTGATTTAAGCTTTGGCCAGTTTTAAACGTGCCCATGTATTACTTGTATTAGTGTATTACTTGTACTAGCGTAATATTACTAGCACATAAAATACTATACAAATTATTATTATTATTATTATTATTATTATTATTATTATAATAGCCGTTACCGATTTGCATGGTGGTTCATTGATTGATTGATTTAGGTCTGGAAAGTCAACTTGTATACAGAAAATGGCTACTAGAGCAATTTTGTTGGATATCGAAGGAACGGTTTGTCCTATATCTTTTGTAAAGGATACGCTTTTCCCTTATGCCTTGAAAGCTTGTCATGACCTCATTCCACAGTTAAAATTCCCACTGGAACGAACCGAATCATCTTCATCATCAACCTCTGATCTTGAAAGTTACCTTACAGAGTTCCCCAAAGAAACTTTGGGCTCGTCACAAGCTTTACTCGACCATATTGACGATTTAACTGCCCGGGACGTAAAAGCGCCATACCTTAAATCACTCCAGGGGTACCTTTGGCGACGCGGGTATGAGGAAACGCACGAACTCAAAGCACCTTTGTATGATGACGCCGTTATCCAAATAAAAAAATGGAGCAGCCAGGAAAACACAAAAGTGTACATATACTCTTCAGGATCTGTTCCTGCTCAAAAATTGTTGTTTGCTCATACAATCGCCGGTGACTTGACCTCTTGTCTTAGCGGATACTACGATACTCAGAACGCTGGACCGAAAACTGACCAAGAATCATACACCAAAATCAGCCAGGCTATAAATATGCCTGCTTCGTCTATTGCTTTCTTCTCAGATAACACTGCTGAAATATCTGCCGCTAAAAAGGCCGGGATCAATGCTATTTTAATCTTTAGAGATGGTAATCCACCATTACCACAGGGAACTACTCCAGATACAATAACCCTCACCAACTATTAAACAAACGATGTATATATATATATATATATATATATATATATTAACATAATAATATAATGTTACGTACAGTTTTTTAATACCTTTACTCGTCGTAGTCTATTCCATTGTCAAATAGAAAGTTAGCAGCAATCTCCTCATTTTTGTCGCATGCAAAATATGCCTGTATGGCTAATGACCGATCAAACCCTAAAGCCACCAACCGTTCAATAGCCTCGTTCTCTTCCGGTGTGACCTGGATCTGTGTGACGCCTGCTCCTCCCGCAGATGGATCGTCTGGTAACTGGGTACCGATTATACCAGTAGTGTCTCCGTCTCTCAGTAGTCGTATGAACACTTCAGGGTCCTGGCTGATGAGCTCGCCCAACGCAGGGTTACTGGCAGCCACTTGCTGAAGTATAGGTTCAATCATCTGGGGCTGTTCTCTGACCAATTGCTGGATCTGACGGAACTGGGGGCTGTTGCGAAGGAATGCAAGCTCGTCGTCACCGATAAGTCCTGCGCCAAGTTCTTCGTTATCATTGCCGCGCGTACCAGCGCTACCTCCCTGAGCAGCGGCAAAAAGATCAACGTCTTCAGGTGGAGCCTGTGCGCCGCCATCGTGATGAATATCGTCGTCATCGTCGTCGCCGTCGTCTTCAGCTTCATCATCTTCGTTGCCAGCTGGTGCTGATGATGCTTGCGGTATCCGATCCTCAGGTATGCCGGTCAAAAGGTACTCAACTGCCCTGTCCGGGTTGTTGAAAGCTGCACGCATGGCTGCTTCCACTTGCGATCTCTCGTACCCCATCTCAATCATGTTGTTGATGGCAGTGACCTTGGCGGCGCCCAGGGCAAATGCCGATGGATCATTGAATGAATCAGCGCCAGTCTCAGTCGAACCTGGTTCAGTGGGAACGTGGGTCGTGTCAGTAGGAGCAGTCGTGTCGCTGGCAGTGGCAGCAGTAGTGGCAGCAGCATTAGGTTGAGAAGTCGTAGCAGGCTGAACAGATCGAACAGGTTCAGCTTTAGTGGTGGAAGTGGTGGAAGCGGTGGCAGCAGAACTTGAGCTGGGAGTATTTGACCGCTGGGGTTTAGGCTTGCTAACCATACAAATTATGAAATCCCCCTCTTTGATCTTGTAAAACTCAACAGTCTTATCATCTTGCAAGACTTTACCTGAAAAAATAAGTTTCTGTAACGAAACTTCAAACCCCTTTTCTTTAAAATTCTTGGTTTTCAATTCAAGAACCTTGACCCAAGTTAGCAAATAAAACAAAAAAAAAAAAACTTCATAAAAACAAAAGGAAACTAAAATCAAAAGTAGTAATAGTATTCACAACCCCCACTTACCGTATCTGAAGGTTCTATTTCCAAAACCCATTTGTTCTGTTTGAAATCCTTGATTGTGATTTGCATCGTGGTGGCGGTTGAGGAAGATAATATAAAGATGAAATATTCATCATATTTTATATAACCTCCACCACCACCACACAGATTAACAACTAACTAGCAACAGTTGTTAACCTTCGATCTACACTAATATTTATGATGACCACAAAACACTAATTACAATACTGCACGCATGTGTGTGTGTGTGTGTGTGTGTGTGTGTGTACATGTAGGTGGGTGTCATGAAACAAAATTTCAATTATTACAGATATAATTTACAAGTCCGTCTTTTTATAAGTTACTTTTGAAAGATTACCATGTTGAGGAGATAAAAAGATATAAAAGAATTTTTCATTCTTCTCCCCACTCTTCTTCTTTTTTTAGATGAGGATTAAATTATTTTGTAGGACCTTGAGAAGACCAGTCTAAGTTTAATCTTCCCTCGGAAACCTTGTAGTTTTTAATAGCATCAATGACTTTATCAGGAGTATCTACAGCAACAACGATATCACGTTGTTGGGCAGAAATAAATCCGGCAGTTACAGTGGAATCGATCCAGCTGAGTAAACCCGAGAAAAACCCATTGGTGTTGAGAATTACTATAGGTCTGGAGTGTATACCGAGCTGGTTCCAGGTAATGACCTCGAACAGTTCCTCAATAGTACCGTATCCTCCTGGTAATGCGACAAATGCGTCTGATTGTTGTCCCATGAGTCGTTTACGGGTGTGCATGTCGTCGACAATGGTAGTCTTGCCGTAAGTGGATTCCTCGGGAATATCTCCGTTACGTTCACGCTCAATCAATGCCCGAGGAATGATTCCATGGACTTTACCTCCGTTTGAAGCAATTGTGTGAGCAATTGTGCCCATTATACCGGTAGTACCACCGCCATAAACAAGTTTCCAATCATTGGCAAGGAAAAGGTCGCCTAGTTCTTTAGCAGCCTTGTCGAATGCTGGGTCGTTCCCGCCTCGTGATCCACAAAACACACAAACAGCAGTCATATTAAATAAAAAGAATAATTTTGGAATTGGAAAGTAAAAAAGAAACTGGAATTGAAAGAGAAATTGGAATTGACAAGTGGTAGTCTTCTTTAGAGGTTTCTATGTGGAGCTTATGGAAAAGGATGGCCGAGGAAATAGATGACTTTGTACAAGATAAGATCGATCGATTAGCTTATGTGAGCGCAATTTAAGGCATGTTTTAAGCGCGACCCGCCGTAAACAGGCCGGTGGATAACCGTTGGCATCTAAGCATGCGCGCTGCGCTCACCAGCAAATTCCACACTTTCCGGGCCGCGTTCATCTAATTTAACACAGCCGGTATCTTTCAAGTTTGATAACGAATACTGGCCAATCCATGTTGGCAACACTTTATCTAAGTGCTACTCACTATGAACAATTGCTAGTAGTAATATTTTGTTTTTTTTTTTTTTTTGACCAAAACCAACTCAGAGGTTTTTGGTCAAAGCAACTTCCAGTGGTACAGTGGTACTTGAAATGTTACTTGAGTGGTGATATATTAAATGGCGATAGTTCATTGGAATAACACTAACCCTGTAAGCGCTAGACAATTCTGAAACTAACTAGTATCTTCGGACCAATGTAATTTTTAGATTTATTTATCATTTTTTATAGCGATGGTTTACTGTGCTATCAGATAATCAACCTAATCGGGCAATTAAGGGGTAACCAGTTAATAATAATCCATATTTCCAGTCTTGTAAATGTTAGTCGTAAAACCAAAGTCAAATGTTTCAAGTGGCAGAAGTTGGTTTCTCATCATTCATCTTTTGAATGTTGTTTGGTAGTAATATAAATTTGTTTTAATCTGCAATGTACGTTGGAAAGTGGTCATGACCACCATACTCTGTAAGTATATATGGTAAGGTGTAGAAATTTAGCCAATATCTCTTACAAGTTTTGACTAATACTTTTATAGTTCGTTAAGCGTAACTCATTAGAAAAATGGATTCGGTAAGGTGCTCAACTATGTTTGCTGAGCACTTGTAGTTATAGTTTCGTTCAAACCTTTTATGGGTATTAATTCTGCGTACTGTTTGATAAAACTTTTGTCAAACCTGTCTTTACCTGTCTTTACCTGTCTCAAAATCGTTGCATCTGCAACAAAGTCTCTACGATAAAGGCTGCGTTGGTGCAACACAACCTGTGTTACAGATATATCACATTCTGAAGGACTGTGCAACACAGACTGGGTTGTTACAAGATAAACCAAAATTTTATGGCATTTAGACTCTTGAATTTTATGTCTTACTCAAATCCATAAGACTAAAGATATGAATTATTGCTATACTTGGTAGGATAAAATGGATTTTGCTGATATGATACCATTGGTAATTATCACCATGGTAACAAACTTTTGTCCAATCGAATAAGATATTGTACGATCATAGTCAGTTATCTTATCAGTAGTACTTGCAGGATTCCCAAACCCAAATATTCAATTATGCTGATAAATTTATTCTGAAAAGTCTGGCTAATGATTCAATTGCGCTTATCTGTATGGATTATTCTAAACTGGTGGTAAAAATATAAAAGTGAATTGACAAAAACTTTTGAAGTGTGATTTTTGAACACAAATTGTGATTAACAATCTAAATCATCTGTAACTGTAACTGTAACTGTTCACGTACATTTTACTAACATTTTAAAAATTACAACTACAATCAATTTCAAGTATAATAAAACTGAAAGAAAATATAAAAGCGTAGCTTTCCAATGGTATGACTATTTATATTGTTTACCATAAAGAGCATAATATACTTCCAGAATAAATGGCTGATAATAATGATCATCGGCTTTCCGACCCCTGAGTTTCAATCAAACGGCTGGTACCATGGATTTGTGAGCAGTTCAATGTAATATATACATGTGTGTGATAATTTAGTTGATGCTTTCTTACAAAGCTATTAGTGGTGATACGATGTTAGTGCACTAAGCCAGGTCGAATGATATTATTCCTTAGCTGGTGCTAATTATGCATCACATGGAAGCAGTGCATGCATGAAAGAAACCCAGTGCCGGTTCCAATGTCAAGCGTGAGACTAAACCCAAGGCTAGTCATTATTAGTTGCCAAATGGGCCTTTAACCCGATCTTAGGCCGTGCCAAATGCATGATGTACGTGTGCAGATCGATGGTACTACTAACTCCTGGTTTGAATCGTAGCCGCGTGTACCTTCAAAAATAACAACTCAATGGTGAGATAACAATTTAATGGATCCACCAACGCCCATAAAAAGAGAAGAGATTAGTTTTGTTGCAGGTCCGCTTATAGATTAGTCGCGGATACACCGGAAACATGCACACGAAACGACCATGTTTGTTCAATGCCGCTCTGAGACTTTTAAAAGATCTACATCCCAGTACATTTGAAACCCAGTATTACGAGGCATCTCTAGTTAGTAAACGGTATACGCCGCGCAAGGAGGCGCTGAAAAATATGTGCCCCATGTGTACGCTATGTGCCATGTTGCATGGTATGTGTATCGCATAACATAATATGGAAAACCAAACGGAAAAATTCAAAAAAAAAAAAAAAAAATAAGCATATAAATGTTAGCAATGTCAACTTAGTTGGATCATACCGGACAAATTATCCATTCTATATGGAATCCATTCATTTACTGATAATGGAGGTACGAAAAAAGAGCATAACAGTTTTCAATATAGCTGGTTACTGGAAGAAGACGATCGAGATCTAAAAGGGAAAGCGCCTTTAATTGTAACGGGTTCATATTTAGTAGATACCATATTCGGAGAGCGGTTAGTGACTGTACTATGAATTTTTTCACATGTACAAATGGATAAGAGCGTATAACGCGTAGGTAGTAGTGTAGGTGTACTAAGTACCGCATTCGGACCGGAGTTAGGCAGATCGGGTGGTAAATTGAATCGGATTTGAGCCGGCCGGGCGTGAAGAGGGGGAAACGAGTAGCGAGAGAGAGAGAGAGAGAGAGACTTTCGGACTCCTAAAACCTGTAATGCACTCTATGGTGCCAGCTACAAAGGCGACAAAGGTGATAAATGACTATTACATTAGCCGGGCGGTAAGGTACATAAAACATGCATGCATGCAAATATTTGTGTATATGCACCATGTCCCACGCTGAAATACGGGAGCACCTCAATTACCCAGTACGTGCATGCTTTTACATAGGAACGCAGGCAATGATCTATACATTTATTAATGTGTGTGCCAGTGTATTTTGCACACACACCACTTCAACCCAATCGCAAAGCGTAATTATTCTATCACCCACCACAGTGAAGATAACGACTTACAATAGTACTATGTATTATGTATTATAAACCAAATATTTATGGCCATCTTTATTGAGGGAATTGTTTTCAATTACCCGCCGTGATTGGCACTCGGGCCCCCTCAAATTAGAGCGTAAATTATAAGAAATGCTTATCAGATATATTCAATATATTCAATACATTTATACTTATTGTATTCAGCTAGTGAATACCCATGATATGTAATTTCATGTATATCATGTATATCATGTATTTTATGTATATTATGTATTTTATGTATTTTATGTATTGTATGTATTTTATGTATTTTATGTATTTTATGTATTGTATGATCATCGTACCTTTGTAATCATTGAAGGTCGAATGACCCCAGTGACCAATCTCGAAGCAGCTATTTGAAGCCTCCATATTGTCACATTTTTATACGTATGTTTGCATATTTGTGTCATATATGGCAAGATACTTAAAGTCCGGTTACTCCGGTGTTACCTGTGAAATATGTAGTGTATGTATATAGACATAGACGTATAATTCGAAAACACTGGTTGGTATTTGGTGAAATGTCTTGGCTACGACGGGGAGAGCACGCGTGTGCTGTGCTACGTTGCTAGCAAAAAAGGGTCAGTAAATCAGTTGAATATTTCTTTTTGTTCCTTATTTCTTTTTCTTTCTTGCTCTCCTGCTTCTTCTAAATAGGTTCCTCGATCCTGTGATTAGGTCTTGGATATACTATTCTGATAGATCTCATGTGTAATGATTAAGAAGAACCTATCTATGGTCTAGTGATACAGTAGTGTATTCATATCATTAGTTTATCCTGAACCAAAAGTGCTTTTCATTTGCCAAGTAGAAAATTTTTGAAGATGTTTACATTGTTGAATAGTGATTAAAAGATGGTATTGTGCTTTTTTAATATATGCGTGGTTGTTGGTTGTCAATAGCAGCAGCCATAAATGGCCTGGTGGACGTTAAAGAAAAAGAAACAAAATAGAAAAAGCAAAGCAACTACTACTACTACTACTACTACTACTACTACTACTACTACTAGCTAATAGCTAATAGCTCTGATCTCAAGTAATTTACTAACAAACTGCCCCATCATCACCAACCTCACTAGCACTTGGTAATCATCATCGCTATATACTACTATTATCAACATCGTTTATCGACCACCTGCTTCTCATTCCATTTGATCGAAGCCGCTCTTTTGCTTTCTTTTCTTCCTTTCTTCACTTTCGTTGAGTTCATTCTGTCATTCTTTCTACTTGGTTAGTTTTGCAAACTGTTCTGGACTTGAACAACTCATTTGAAGCACCGCCCTGAGCTACCATTCACCAGCAGCCAGGTGCTAGTGAACTAATTAATCGCCAACTTTAATAATAATATCAATAAAAATAACCAGGGATTAATTTTTATTTTTATTTTTATTATTATTATTATTATTGTGTCGAGACCCTGGTTTATTATATTTTGTTTTTTTTTTCCCTTCATTCTTATTTCTTTTTTTTTTTTTGCTCCCTTTCTTTATACGGAGGAAACTACAACTGCTCCACAGCCCAGCTAATAAATATACACGCTGGCAGCTTTCACCCTTTTTTTTTTTCTTTTACCTTTTGTCCTCACTTTTACCCCCACTTAAAAGGGATAAACTGAAGAAAGACGAAGAAGAACACAGCAACAGTAGTATCTTCTTTTGTTCAGGTTTTGGTGCTACTGTTAAATTGAAAAAGTTAACAGAAAGACTAGAGATTTCACACTCGCCGGTATATGCACTGGTGTTATCTCTTGATCTTTATATCTAACCTTTACGGCGTTAAGAACTTTATACACACACACCTTGGCAACCAAAACAAAAATTAAATTAACAGAATAAAAAGTTACTTTAGGATTATTTGCAAACCCTTTTTTTTTTGTTTTCTATTCTACTATTATTACCTCACATTATCTCCAACTGGTTTAGGGAAATCTATTAGATAGTAGTAATCATTTGGTTGAAAACTGTATTGGTTATTGTTTATTATTATTCTGGTTAGGAAACAAGGTTCAAGGTAAAAAGGTTGTGCGTGTGGACCGAAAGATATAAACTTCAAGGTTTATTCTTTTTCTTCTTACATTTATTTTTTTGGCTTTTTCAATTCACCCGGGATTCTTTCTTTGGTTGCAATATAAGCAAGCCTCTTTTCAGTCTTTGGTCTTTGGATTAGTAGAAAATTTGGGTTTAAACGGGCGAGAAAAAAAAGATCCAGAACAGATCCATACTTTTTTTACTCTTCTCTTCGCCCCTGTTCCCCCTCCCCCTCACTTTTTTTTGGATTTCTTTATACCCGTCATTTAAGGAACTTGTGCTGGGGCGCTTGACTGTTACGTTAACTGTGTAATAATTCTATCTGTAAAAAAGGGCGGCTATTATTATTACTACTGGATTAAGTGTCATTCTGCGGTCTTTCAACTATAAGATAAGACGTGCTTCATATCAGAAAGTTTGAGAAAAGAAAACCTACCTAATTTTTATTACTTAGGATCTAAAGAAGCAACAGCTGAAACAGATATTGATTAAAGCAAAAAAAGAATACTTTTATCTTTTTTTTTTTTCTTTCTTTCTTTCTTTCTTTCTTTCGTTTCCATCTGTCTTCTTTTTGAAAAGTCAAGTGTACTATTATTATCCTCACTTCCTCTTATTAAAGAATAGGACATTTTTCTTTTGCATAGTACTGTTTGAGTTAATACCCACTTTGACGCATTTTTCTTTTTCAGTGAACTTTGTTTAACTCTTTTCCCTTTTCTTTCTTTTTCTTCTTCTTCTTTTCAATATGCCTAGAAATGATCACAAGCTAGAAAAAGGCGAGGGTTTGGAATTCACAGAAAAAGAGGATTTGACCAGCCAATCTTTTTCATCGTCATCATCGTCATCGCCATCAAAATCATCTTCACAAAAGCAGTCTCTGATTAAACGTATACTACTGATACCGCTGGTTGTTGCAAAAAAATTCATAGCAATGGTGTGGCCATATCTGGCGCGTCCAATGAGACTAATGCGTCATACTGTATTGGGACGTATACTCATGTTCATCGCTACTGCATACCTATTATTAATGAGCTGTTTTTATTTGCTTCCTGGGAACCTTTCTATTCCTTACAGCATTGCATCATCTTCATCATCATCATCAAAGCCAGATTCTTTACAAGGATCATCACATGCATCTCAAAACGATAACGATAACGATTCTACTATTAGTGAATCAATTACCGAAGATGCCACCAAAACTGTTGGTGAGTTACCAGATTTATCCAATAAACCAAAGTTTTACCGAGAGGGCTTTGATCCTTGGTATGGGTTAAGTTCTTTACGAGATGGCAATAATCCTGACCAAGTTTTCAATTGGAGAGATTGGGTGGATTTGGCTGATGTCTACAATTTCAAAAATGAATCAATATGGCCATTTACTAAATACAAGAACCCATTGGAGGAATTGGATTTCCCCTATAGGACATTTGCTCCTGAAGCTGAACTGCGAATGATTGGTAAACTGTATTTGGATAATATCTTTCCTGCTCCAAACAAGGTTATAATGGTTGGTGACTCTAGAGAAACTTTTACTGTACAAGGCCCTACACCTGAACGAACTTATAAAACTTATGGTGATTTGTTTTTATCCAAGGAAGATTATGAAAAAAAACTGGAGAAACGTAAGGAATTAATTAAACTTGAATCATCTAAACCAAAAGTTAAACGTGATGAAGTTAAAGAGGAACCAAAAGATAAGCCCAAGGAGGAGCCTAAGGAGGGATCAAAAGAGGAGCCAAAAGAGGAGCCAAAAGAGGAGCCAAAAGAGGAAAAAGCTGCTTCAAGTAATGAAGATAGACCTGAAGCCGCTGGAAATCCTGCAACTAAACCAGGTACTGTTGCCAGTGCGACTGTCGCTGCACCTGCAGCTCCTAGTGCTGGTTCACCACTGAGTCCTCAATTGAAAAAGCTTATCAAGGAGAATCCCAAGCTTGCTCCATTAAGTGATGGTATGATGGCAGAAAATCCAAGTGACAGAGTTACTATACCATTAAAGAAGGAGATATTTGTTCTTAATTTGGATGCATTGGAAAAGCCTGGTGCTGATGCCACTGAAGAAGAACTTGATCATGCTTTTACAATTAAAAATGCTCGTGCTAATGTCAAGGAAAGTCCGAAACATTTTAATGAAATCTGGCTCAAGGATGATCCCGTGGGTCACGGTACACATTATGATTGGCGATTTTTCAACTTGCTTCGTCATGGCGCTGACCATGAAGCTACAATGCATCATTTGATTCGTACCTGGTCAAGATTTTGCGAACAAGAAGGGATTATGTCAATTATTGCTCATGGATCACTTTTGGGATGGTATTGGAACGGTGTTGCTATGCCCTGGGACAGTGACAATGATGTTCAAATGCCAATAGTTGAGCTTGATCGATTTGGGCGATTGTACAATGGTACTCTAGTTGTTGAGGATCCAGCAGAGGGTACTGGCAGATACTTGATTGATATTGGACCTTGGTATGTTGAGCGTAAACGAGGCAATAACCGAAACTTGATTGATGCCAGATTTATCGATATTAGATCAGGTATCTATGTCGATATCACTGGATTAGCAGTTACTGATAAAGGTCCCAACAAGGTTTCGTGCAAAAATGCTCATACGTATCCTATTGGAAGGGTATCACCGTTAAGACAGACATTATACGAGGGTACTGGCGTTTACATTCCTAACAATTATGAATCTGTCTTAGCACAAGAGTACAAAGAGTTCAGAAACGACAAGTTCAAATCATGGGAGTTCAATCATAATCTGCGATTATGGGTACCGAAGGATAAATGCGGCAAGTATGTCAACCCTGATCGAATCTTTGATGAAAACAAGGAGAT
This sequence comes from Groenewaldozyma auringiensis, assembly GCA_030574195.1. Taxonomy (NCBI): domain Eukaryota; kingdom Fungi; phylum Ascomycota; class Dipodascomycetes; order Dipodascales; family Trichomonascaceae; genus Groenewaldozyma; species Groenewaldozyma auringiensis. The sequence continues at coordinate 37,009 of JAJMEP010000045.1, forward strand.
AACTTTGTACGGAGCATGCAATGACGAAGTAATTCTTGAAGAGTATCACAGAACAAGGGCTTTAACCAGAGTTCATGATAAAGAAATGGATATGTTGAGTTCTTTGGGTATCAAGGACGATGGCCCAACCATATCCCCTACAGAATTAAAAAATTTCAACGAGAAGTATGCTAAGCTTTTGCAGCATTTCCCTCCACATAGATACGATCCATTGTAATATAGTCATATAGTAAAATCTAATGATATTTAGTAAAATGAAATTAATACTTGGTAAAAATTGAATTTATCCTAACATACACGCTTGCATCGTTACGATGAGCTAATCTCCGGGAATTCACGTGACACACCAGCCAAACTAAATCAAATAAAAAAAAAATCATACGTAGACAATGACTCTAGGGCATCTGCACCCCCACTAGAATTAGATCTTTGGTATACCAGTTATCATGTGTGATAACCTCCAAGGTTGAGGTGATCCCAATAAATTTTTACCAAACCGGATATCCCTCAGCTACGGCACTTTTTTGCTTTGGGAGAAACCCACTACAAGAAGTGACCTGTTCTGCCAGCTAGTGTATTGAAAGATTTTCATTTTGCTGTTTGAACCGGCAAGAAAAGATCGGTTTATATTTTTGCTTCTGGGCATTTCACTGAATCTATCACCTCTACCCGGACAAGCCCTTTCTCTGTCCTACACTTCTACTCTACCGTACCCGGAACCAGCACAACGATGAAACGGGACAGGTGCTGCTTTTTGGACGAGGATATCTGTATAGATGGATGCGATATTTCCAACGATTTTCTGTGCTGCGACCAGTGTAAAGAGGATAACTGTGCCCTGTGCGATGCTGCCATAGGATCAGGCACCACTACCAGTGCTACTGCTACTGCTACTGCTTCAGCTGCCAACACTGACAGCGCCACCACTGCTTCAGACATCATTGCTCATGGCACCCAGTCCGGTGGGCACGGATCCGTCGCCAACATGCGGGAGCAGTCGTCAGTTTCGTCCGACTGCTCGTCGCCGTCATGCCAAGAGTGTCTTCCGGATGCATGGTGCGACCTGTGCGACCTGACTGGCAACCAGGGCCAGTTTGAAAGACTTTCACTGAACCCTAGCATTATGAACAAGACCAACACCAATACTAGCAACAAAAATGTGACCATGACCATGAACAATAGTAATAATACTAATACTACCACTACTACCATTAATAACAACAATGATGATGCTAACGAGGAACGACCGAGAAAACAGCAGATGCTGTATTGTCACTGGGACAGTCACCACGAGGCGGTGAAGTTCCGAAACGAGTGGGACTTTGAGCAACACATGAAACAGATCCACTATCCTTCGGCGTACCTGTGTCAGTGGGATTCCTGTGACACGAGCTTAGAGCTGATAGACGACTTCCTTAAGCATATCAAGACAGGCCACTCGAACATCGACCGGCCGCACGACGTGGAGTGCGTGCACGATGACACGAGCATAGTGGAAAGCACGCCGACTTCAATCACGGGCAAAGTGCTCACTCCCCACGATATCCTGGAATGCCACTGGGACAACTGTGATTTCAACGCCGTTGACCCTGCCGAGTTCAACTCACACTTGCAGAACCACTACCTCGCAGCCACCAGTACCACTGGTACCGCGGGTACGAACACCAACAATGTTGCATCTTCCTCCTCATCATCCTCATCATCTTCTTTGCATTTACCCACAACGGCGCACCCGCACATGCTGCAGTGCGGCCACAACAGCTGCCAGTACACGGCCGATGATATCGAGAAACTGCTGCTCCACTTGCGCTCCAACCACGCTGGCGACAGCGGTGCTAGTTTCCTCGAGGGAGGGCTGCTGCCGAAGCTGAAGAGCGAAGAACCGTTACAGTTACCGTTAACAGTACCAGTAGCAGCGCCGGCCGCCGCTCAAGTGGTACCCAAGACGGAGCCGCTCGCCAGCGCTGCTAGCGGCGCATCTGCTTGCACGGACCATGTGTGCAGGTGGATGGTTGACGGCACCACTGAGTGCGGGAAGGAGTTTGCTTCGGAGGCCGACCTGAACGAGCACGTAACAACCGCACACTTGGGCACGCGGAAACACGAGTACCACTGCCAGTGGGCGGGATGTTCGCGGGCCGCTGGCGACGGCAGTTCAGCAGACTGCAAACCGTTCAAGCAGCGCCAGAAGATGCTCAGACACTTGCAGATCCACACGAAGTACCGTCCGTTTCAGTGCACGATATGCGGTAACCGGTTCGGCGAGCAGGGCCCGCTCGAGCAGCACATGCGCACCCACTCGGGGGAAAAGCCATACGAGTGCAAAGTGTGCGGTAAGCGGTTTGCGGCGTCCACGGCGCTGTCAGTGCACCAAAGAGTGCACACTGGCGAAAAGCCGCTGGTGTGCAAGTACCCTGGATGCAACAAACGGTTTTCTGAAAGCTCTAATCTCAACAAACACATGAAAACCCATTTGAGAAACGAGGCTAAGAAAGCTTCAGCGCCCGGGCCAGTAACAACAGCCAAGCCAATACCACTGACAAATATATAATTATTTTTGATTGTATATAGCTATATATTATTTAATATTAAACATCATTTGGTCAATTTATAAGCATTAATGGGAAAAGAGTAAAATGCCTATTAGAGTATGCCTACTCTAAGGATTACACCAATAAACATTAGTCGTTCTTGCTTCTGTAAAGAATTATTTCGCTTTGCTTGAAGTACCTTCGTGAATCTTCGTCAATAAGCACCAGTGACAAAAACGTTCTTGTGGAGAATTTCTTGTTCACGTCTTTGAATGTTGGGGTAAGGTCGAACCCGCCCAAAAACAGCCGAATGGGGATAGTCTCGCCACGCACTGGCGCACCGTCCATGATTTCGAACCTCACAAGGGTGTCCGACTCATTGTACTGGTTAGGCGGCGACCCCACGGTTTCCCTACGGATAATGCTGAGTTCCATGTGTTTGATTTTGAGTCTGACCAGCAAAAAGTAGATGCGGCCAACTATCACGTCTTTCAGATGGTACCGCGACTTGGAGTACTCGAACTCGATATGCAGACAATCCTCAATACCAACGTCCATCTTGATACTGCTGACCCCATCAGGAGGCACACGGTAGTTGTATACCCATAAATCCTTTTCGCGCACAACGTCGGCCATACGTCTGAAGACCGTCACGCGCACAAAGTACCGCAGCCGCACGTTGATCCCGTTGTACGACTCGTACGCCTTCTCGACGTTCTTGAACTCGAAGTCGTAGCTCTCAGGGTGTCGCAGCTCGGCAGGCGCCGCTAGTTCCTGGCCAAGCGACAGAAAGTCGTCGTGCTGGCCCCGGTCGCCAGCTTGCTCAATTGTGCCTATGAACTGCACTTTAATCCCCAAGTGCTCCAGTTTCTTCCCGTCCCGCGGCCGTATGGTCACTGTGCCCTTGACGCTCTCGCCATCTGCGTACAATGGCACGGAGTCGCGGCGCACTTTGGTGTTACTGCCCCCGTTACTACTGCCACTTATACTGCTGTGGTTGCCGCCCCCCGTGCTGTGCGATGACGACCCCGCCGAGCTCGACCCGACACCGCTGGACCCTCCGCCCGCTCGAACGTCAACGTGCTGGCGCGTGTCCTCGCCGTCTAGCCGGATCTCAATGTCCAGTGGCGCTTTGAAGAATGACAATGACATTTTGGTTAATCGGCCAAGTTCATGAATGTATCAACAGCACTCTCCAGAGTTAATTGTTGTTGGTAAGTATCGAAAGTCAAGATCGAAACCCGAGATCGATGCACACACAGCTTATCAGTAGCTTGGCTATGCCTTCGAATCTGTGTGCAATTCCAGCACGAAACCAGTTTTCAGGCTAGACGGGTAAACTGGTCACAGAAGAGAGCATAACAATGTAAAATTGATGCTAATTTGTTCTAGCAAATATATGATAACTGTACCTATATTCGAGATTAGCAATTTATATGAATTATTTAGATGCATGTTACAACTGCAACTAGTCACCTTCGTATGGTTCTTTACCGGAAAACCATTAAATCTATGGTGAATGCTCTTGCGAGGTTCTTTCCGAGTAAACCTGGTACAACAATTAACTGTTCAATGTATTGATACATGCAAAACTAACTACCAACTAAACTTTTTCCATAGACGCGTTGTTACTATATCAGCGGTGACCATGTACAAAGGTACCACGACGTTATCGTTCATATCAGTGGTAGCTTCAAGCAACCCTGTCAATGCGCAGACCAACAGTTCGCGCCCGACTTGACGGTTTGCCGTGTTACCAAGAGAATACCCTATAACAGTGTACCCTGCGAAACACGCTGCCACGAATGCCACTGTCCCCTCGAGCGATTTCTTGCCGAACCATCGATGCTTGCCGAATTTCTTGCCCACTATAGAGGCTGCAGCGTCGCCGAACCCTAGACACAGTATTCCAAGAAGCCGCCTCGTCTGTGCACTGGTTAAAATTGCTGGAAGCGCTATCCCCAGTAGCAAAAACAAGTGCGAGATTATCATTGGGCCATTCACGTCTCTAGAGTCTGTGAACGGCTTTAGTACTTTGTCCAGTACAGCGTAAAAGGGTTTTACTCTCATGATACGCACAAGCTCCAAGTCCGTTACCAGTAGAATGGCCACAACTAGCGATGCACCAAGGAACTCACTATTCGCCACCGTCGGCGAAGAAGTAACAATGGGTACACCTACCAACGCCGTAGCAAAGAAATGCCATAGTTTACGCCGGAGATCAACGTTTCGTCGTGGCACAAACCGAGTGGCCACGTAATGCACAGCCGGTAAGACTCCTACCATGAGTACGGCCCAGTAGCCCACAGTTGGCCAGTCAAAAAATTCGTATGCAAAAACTTTTAATAGATCAGCAGAGTATCCACCGGCTGAAAATAAATAACATGCAAAAGTTAGTACGCACAAAACAGGGTACCCCACATAGAACCTCGCCAGCCCCCATTTCGGTAGAGGTCTGGCTACAGCACCTAGCAAAGAAAGACGATGCTGCTCGACAAACCACGACTGGAACGGCACTAGTGATACCAATGCGCAGATGACAAGTCCCTTAATGAACACGAGGTTACTCATGGCAAGGTTGACAAGCATTGTCGAGACTAGGACAACCTCGTGCTGGGAGAGCGACGGCGCTAAAAGCCGCTGAGATACACGTACAAGACACCCATGCAGTTCTACAGCGTTCAAGAACTGCTCGTCGGTGGTTATGACCGTATCAATGATACGGCCCAACAGCTGTTTTTCTTTCAGCCTTTCGCGGCGCCTGCTGCCCAGTAAGATGCTCTCGCCTGCCAGCATCAGGTTCATGACAAACAACCGTCCGTCTCCTGTAAGACTGCTCAGCAATGGAACCATTATGAAAAATAGTATCTCGGCGACTGTCCATTCTGTCAGGCGCCCGCTCATGCGACCAGTAAGCTTACGCACAACCTCTGAGCCAAACACCGTGACATACATACCGAAAACCCACACGATAACCTCGCTAGCTATAGGAGTGATTGATAAGGGAAACAGTAGTACGGCTATCTCAATATACTTGTACTTGGCACTCTGTAATGTAGCAGCACTTTCTGCTGCCCCTGGAAATACGCCATCACCGCCAGCCAGGTCTCTGTCACCAGCTCCACGTTTGCCCCGTTTCCGTTCTAGCACTGACCTTGTTATGGCCTCACCCGTCTCCTCTTCTTCGCTAGACGACGATACCATTATAATGACACCCCTCCAAAAATCTCTCGTAGTTTCATCCAGCGAAACTACAGCAGAAAATGATTTAGCCAAGTCGTGTCGAATACTCTCTCATACGGTGGTGCCAGCGGTTTTTACCGTCTCGACTTTCTGTTTCGATCAATGGGGTTAATGATTTTCAGCCGTACTACCATCAAATATACCATCCCCAATTTCTATCAGATAACCATTTTGCTGTAACAGCACTGCACAGAACGAGTACCGGTTTGGTTACCAGGATGCTATATATTTTTTCCAACTGCAGTATAAAATTGATCTTTCAAGTTTAATGGAATACTACGAATGAAATGAAGTACACCTGTAATTTTATAGATACAAAATATGCATTTATGCTACATTGAGGCCACCGAGAAGCTCGGGACACGCGATATCTCCAGAAGATATACCGATAAACTGCTTCATGAGGTCAGTGTTTATGGTATCGGTAATCTTTGAATCATTTTTATAATCAGGATGCGATCTGACAAAATGTCTAATATACTGGGAAGTCGTTATCAATTCCCCCGATGCTCGCTTGGATACCAGCTGCAGGTACCTGTCAATCTGCCAGAACGTCTCCACGCTGATATTAATGCTCTGCAGGTATTGTTTAATCAGCGGGATGAGCCCCACAAACTCTTGGCCACAGTCGGTTCGCTGGGTACCGTTAATGATCTCGTTGACCGACAACTCACAGTACTCATTGCTATGGCAGTCATCACAACTGCTCTCATTTGATGACGACGTTGTGGCAGCGGCCTCCTGGAAAATGCGTGTACGGAAGTAGAACTTCTTGCTGGTGACGGCGTCGCGGCTGTGAGCAAGCTTCATGTTAGAATCCACTTTCGAAATAGGAATATAAAAATTCAAATTGTAAGTCAAGATAACTCTGGTAACAAACACAATAAATATCGAGAATGCTGCGTTTTCGAAATCCGTTATCTGCACTTCCATGGGCCGGAACTCTACTCTCCAGCCGATCTTGGAGTTGTCTGGTGGTGGAGGCTTGAACCGTAATGTTTGCCAGTTAGTTGACTGGATGTTCTCGAAATGGTCACTGCTCTTGGTATCGTCCAAGTCCAGCGACTCGCTGAAAATCACCAAAGGATCACGGATAAACAAGTGGGCAAAATGGTTAGCTAGTAGCTCGTCGAACCCTGCATCTAGCAACCGTTGCTTGATAGGCGTGTTAATGACCAGCTTCGAATCGTTATAGTAGTCGGTATTGCCCTTGGCGATTAGCGTGCGGTTCACCCTTGATATGTAACAATCAATTGAATCGTACCTTGACTTGGGGATAACTAGTTCAGAGTTATCAGCATCCATTTGCCTTTCTTCGTCAGTCGGTGGCCTTAGACCCCGCTCGGCGGGCGTTCTATCGTCAACGCTACCGGCTATGACATTCCACCTGGCGTCCTGGTCGGCCAAGAACCCCCTGTAGCATGGCGAAGCTGCTGTTAATGCAAGCAAAATAGGCGTCAACGGAGCTAGTTGATCGTAAAGGTTTCGCGCTTCATCAATGTCGCGCGCCTGGAACGTTATCTGGAGACAGCAGCACCCCATACCGAACCCCATTGAGTCCATGTAAATGTGGTCAGGAAGCGCAGCGCCGTTCTCGGCGTCGCGGTCCTCGGGGTAAAGGTTTCTGTCGAAGGGGATACTTGAATCGACGAACGGCGACGACGGAGTGTTGACATCGCGGTATATGGGCACATTTATGGCGACTTTGGATCCGCGACGTTCGCGGATATTGGCAGTAAGAGTGGGGAACCGCACATGAGGGTTGATCAACTCGTCAGCCAGGAAAAACGACCGCGAAACAGGACCACCGGCCTCGTAGTACGGCTCAATGTACTTGCCTACCCCTAGCATTGGGTAACTAGTGATAGTCAACGGATACTCGTTAGGTTTCATGTGCGTGCTGGCAATCTCACGCCGCCGCCGCATGTTCTCCTCGACTTTAAGCAAATCAGAACAATCGCCTGTGAATGGTTTGGCCGGGGTGGCCTCTAACATGTATCGACCATATTCAGGATGGAAAGTCACATTCTCACGCTCGCACAACTCGCGCTCGCTGTCCAGCGTCTTCAGAATCTCGCTCTGCCGTAAAGATAGTCTAGCCATACCGTCTGTTTCGCCGTCACTGGTATCAGCGCTATCTTGATCAGCGCCTAATTGAACTACCATGTATTCGACCTCATCACCCCAGAACAACTTGGCATTCTTGCGGTCCTTGTTCGCATTATAAATGTTGATCAGCTGCTCAATGCCGTGGTCACGAACATGTCGCGCATACTTCTTAGCTTCCGACCGTGGATACGGAGTCCCAAGAGACCTATTCAGTTAACAACCGCACGGCACAAAAAAAAGGGAGTAGAAAGTATACCAAGAAAAGAAAAAACAAAAGTAGAAAATATATGGTAAAAAGAAAAAGTAAACCCAACCGGAGCAGACCAAATGGAATGAGCTCGAGCAGAGAAAGGAAAATATCAAGATTCAGGTATTTCAACCTGGACTTCAAACATACAGTAACCCCATGAGATAGACCTAGTTTTCCGGTTCTGTAATGTACTGGTAACCCTAGGAACCACAAACCTGTGGAAAATTTAGCAAGTGGTTAGGATTTTTTTTACCAGTCGGCCGATCCCCGTAAACTTCCAAATCCTACGTGATCACCGCGATACTATCGGATATTACTAATAAACCCGACTAAAATCGATATCGATAGCCGCAGTTACTTTGGTACCATCCAATTATTAGATAAAAAAAAATAAAAAAAAAATTAACACCGAAAGGCGAAGGTTGATGCATGCAACTGTAACATTACTGTTAGCTTACTACCAAAATAATAATAATAATAATAATAATAATAATAATAATATGTATTAGTCTCTATATCCTTGTTTTCATATTTCAGTTTAAATAGTGTCTGCTTGACGTCCAATGAGCTTGAATCTTGGTGATTTCACTTCACAGATATGAGTCACTCGAGGTACTCCGTAGACGATAACCGTGTCGAGATCTTTACATCTGTCTTGCAAAGTTTCAATTAGCTTATCGTCAAGTGCTCTGGTGAAACCTGCATCCAAAGTTTTCAGGTTTATACATTCAGGTAGAATCTTCAGACTTCCTTCAATGGTGACACCTTGGAGGGAATTTATGTTCAATGTCTCGACGGTGTTCTGGATATGCGACAATAACGCCGCTAGGCCTTGATCCCGGATACCAATACATCGTTCAACTGATACATCTATCAGGGCACCCGCAGTGCCCACTTTACCGTGATCCAGCCAGTTTGTAAACAGGGTCGAGACACCTTCATCTGTAAGTAGCGTTAGCCCTGCCAAGTGCAGTTTCCGCAATGAAAAACAGAACGGTCTTATCCCGTTAACTAGCGTCGAATCTGTCAAAAGCGATGATCCACTGAGATCCAGCGACTCCAATTGAGACCCGATGCTCTCGCACAGCTGTACTATCTGGTCGTCGAGAACAACTTCTTCGTTCAAGTACGATAATTCCAAATGATTGAGGTTCTTCAAAGTAGAAATTAAATACAAAACAGCCGAAGTCTCTAGCCCTGGTAACCTGCTTAAACTTAGCCGGTTCAAATTGGGACAGTTCTCAACCATTAGAGCAACGACCTCCGAATCTACTCGATGAGTATTCTTGATATGGACTTCTTCTAGTCTTGGGCCGGCTATCTGGAAGAACGCATTCCAAGCATCCTTACGCACCAAAAAGGGACCATCGAGGTATAATGATTTGAGGTTAGGCATGTTTTCAGCGAAATCAATCAAATTAGCATCATTTAATTTACCACACATGCCCAGAACCAAAGACTCTAGCTGTTGGCCGCATAACCGGGTTATAGTATCGTACGAGTCCGAGGATAGCGCAGAACAGTCCCAAAACTCTAGTTGTTTAGTCTGAGGACCACCGTCCAAGAACAGTTTCAAAGTCTCCGCACTGAGTTTCCTGTTCTTACTGAGAATACGTGAGATCTTGGCCATATTGACTGAACCAATATCACCAAACGCTTCAACATCATCAATATGTCTGCTGATGATCCTTATACACATATCCTGCAAGCTTGGCACCGTGTACTCTTTACGGTCGAGCAGAGACTGAGCCTGCTTCTTTCTTCGCTTACGGTCCTCGATTTCGGTTTTCTTAGCCTTTCGAGCCCGAGCAACCGACTCTGCGGAACAAGTCCCACACAGAGGCCGTTTGTTAGCATCGAACACTGTATTTACATCTATGCGGAACTTGGTTCCACAGTCTTTGGAACCGCAAACAAACAAAGTACCGGACAAAGTGCTGCCAAAAGAATCTAGATCGTCAAATTGGTCATTACCATCAGCTTCGGAATCTGTACCATTCTCCGAATCAGAATCGCCTTCGTTCCAGCCATCTCCACGACGAGGACGTTTGCCCTTCTGTCTTCTCCTCTTGTATTTAGCAGAGCGCTCTCGAGCAAGGTCCAGGGCAACTTCCACCCTCTGGCGGTCACCCTGGTCGACAAACCGGACGCCGTGGGGTAAAACGCCGATATTGTCACCCTCGGGGTCGATCTCATTCAACAAATGTAAATTATCCTCCTCTTCTGCTGTGGATGCCTCGCCGCGCATGCGCATCTCATGGCGCCGTCTAATCTCGTTCGCATCTATACCCTCGGACCGCAAAAACTCCGTCAAAGCGGAGTTGGGGCCTCGTACTCTGGACATCGTAGGCTGGTCTAGTGAGCGAGAGCAATCAAAGTGAAAGTGATTAATCGAAGAAAAAATCTTGTCACGAAACTGCCGCGGTACATAAGTTCGATCTACGCGTTTTAATTTGCCACCCAAATTAGGATCAGTCTTTATCGATCTTATCTAGATCTATAAGTATACTAAGAAGCGTATCCATCGCCAGCCAACTACTCAGGGGAGAAATTAGTAAACAAAGCATCTGCTATAAGAAAATTAGTCCAGACAGTGTATTAGTTTCGGCATTTTAATTATTAATTATTAAATTTATTATTATAATTATTATTACATTAATCATATATTTCCAAAGGCGGGATTCTATCAAGGTTATAAAACCAATTACCGCTCTCGAGCTCTTTGGATAACCATTCAGTTGGGAAATGCACCAGGTGACCACGGATACCTTGTAAGGCGCGCTCAGCAGTTTCAATGTCCATGACATCGTTACCGTAGAGACGTCGCGACAATCTTGTGTTTGCTCTGCGCCGTCTTGTAGGCTTCGATGCACCACCACCGCCGTTTAGCATATCCTGAGAACTCTGTCTTCGAGGCAGCTCTGCTGAGGTGGTGGCTGTGGCCGTGGCCCCGTTGGCGTTACCATCGGAGTCGTCTTGAGTTCTTATCTCAACACCGGCAATGTTCATTGCATCATGTGCGCGTCGGTTCTCCTCTGGATGGGATAACGGCTCACTGTTCACTAAATCTTGCGCGTTCGAGAATCGCTCATTGTACGATAAATACTCTTTGTACTCTTTCCAGGTGGTCACCTCGTCGTCGGGCTGGCATCTGAAGACTTCACGGAATATTTCAGTGTTGCGTGCTGCTGTGGCGCCCCATACATCGTAGTAGAACTGTTCGTCTAATGGATCATTGAACTGGTACGGGTCCAAAATATTGCCATGGTTGACTTCATCAGACGAGTCTTCATCAGCGCTATTATCACGAGATGATTCAGTGGATGTTTTTGAGTTTTCAGACACCAATCTGAAGTACAACGCTCGTTTAAATGATACGAGATTATGAGGATCAAATTTACCCTTGACTGGATCATTCAACAAATCATCAATAATTTTTTGAACTAGATCAACGTTCTTCAGACCTTCTTCTTCAACTTGCCGTTTCAGTCGTTCACGCATCCGCTGTGCAGCTTGCATACCGTCAAACCCACCGCCTTCAACGTCAGCGCGATGCTTGGCATTACCCTGGACTCTTGAATCAGTACTGATAGTCTTTTTATCGCGGATCCCCTTGTTCTCAACACCAGCACTATGGTTGAAACTGTGGAGATCAACGTTAGGTACGCGAGACTTGCGCGCACGTTCTTGTTGACGCTGTCGAAGTAGTTCTGCGGGCAATGCTGAAAATTCGGTACTTTCATCATAGTCCTCTTCATCTTCATCGTCGTCATCGTCGTTACCATAGTAGCCCTCGTCTTCATCGTCGGCGTCGTTGACGTCGTTATCCTCCTCCTCATCTTCATCTTCATCATCGACAACAGCGTTTTCATTCAACTCAGCAACACCTTCAAGGTTATCCTTGTTGACCACACCGAAATAATCATCATTGAACCCTTCAGTTAACCGTTCAATCAAATCCACTTGATCAACATCGACACCCAGATGCTCTCTCATAAGACGCATTCTCAGTGTATGAGGGAACCTACCAACCAAGAATTCTTCATTATCCATACGCGAATACACCTGATGAGTATCTCTGATCACTGCAGCCACCTCTGAATCTCTGTTACCTCGCATAGACCGCTCATTGATGTTAGCACTACCGATAATAGCCAGTCTGTCGTCGACAATCATCGTCTTGCCGTGAATATACAACTGTTCAGTGACCAGCTTCTTTTCGGGACCAATTTTGCCCCATTTCCGCAGCGAATAAAACTCAATGTAATCGTCTGGATTGATCCCCTCGGCAATAAGCTTACCCAGCAAACTGGTAGGACCTCGACTGATACTCATGTACTGACATTGCATAATAACTCGAACACTGCTACCGTCAGGCTGGTCCACCTGTGCCTCAAACCCTGGCATCAACGGGATCATGATAACTGCTCGCCACGTTTGGTTCTGTTTGTGAGCACGGATGATTCTTTCCACCAATGCATCACCAATCTTGTTCTCAATAACTGTACCGTCAACTATTGTAGAAGTGATAAAAAACTGGTTTTCAAGGTAAAGAAAATGTAAAGAATTCTCAATAGCTTTCAAATATGCGTTTTGAATAGAATGCTCAGTTTCTTGTAATCCCAAAGACCAGTTACCAGATGATCTCAGAATTTGGATTTCCAATGTGCCATCGAGACCCAGTGTTTTAATCTCTTCATCAGTGAAAGACGGCGGTGGCAGTAGTAATGGAGTATATCTTGACGGTCGTTTTTGTCTCAACAAGAAGTTCCATCTTTGTACAAAATGTCGTGTTAAATCCCGTGCCGGTTGACCAACCACCATCATGTGAACATCATGCCATGGCATTCTAGGCACTTTGGTTCTATCATACATGTCCTCATAGGGTTTATCCAGATTGAAGAAATCTTGCACACGAGGGTTAGAATAATCCTTACCGGGCCATATCTGAGTATTGAGCATAGCATCGTTAGGACGTCTTATTTTATCCTTGTTTTCTAAAAATGGGTACTCATTATCATCAACCAACACATGATCAGGGGTATCCCAACGTCCGAAACATAAATCAATACCGCCCACAAACGCTACGGTATGATCTATCATACAAATCTTTTCATGATGTGCCCAGAAAAACGTATTTTGCAAGAACTGGTTAGGCGACCGCATAACAAAAATGTTAGGGTGTAAGTCCAATAATGAATGCTTGGTATAATTAGAATCAATAGGTATAGTTTGCCCATAGTTTCGATACACGATAACAAAGATTTTGACTCCCTGTTCAGCTTTGCGTTTCAATACTCTGTCAATACGCCATTCTTGATTCCCCTCTGGCGGTCTTCGCAAGTAAAGCTCGGGACTGAGCCACCAATCATGGATATAAATCACATCTTTAGCCATATCCATTGCCTTACTGACAGCCCAAAAGTAATCCCGTCCGTCAACGAACCATTGCGCGTGACACCGATGTCGTACTGGTGCGAAACTTCCAAACCGGTTAGCTTTACTCCATTCAGTTTGTTCTCTCATAGTTTCAATGCTGTTTCGCCATGAAGAGTAATCCTTATCATGCATCAAGATCAACTTTAAGGCCCGTTCATTGTTCTCAACATAAATCTGTATCGACCTTTCTTTTTTACTTTCACGAACAGGAGGCGGTCTTGGACTCTGCATGGGAGTTTCAACAGCATGTGATTGTGGTAACGGAGCTAGTGGTTCCTCGTCGTCATGTGTAGAGGGCCCAGTTGATAATTTAAAACCCGAATCAACCAGGAAAACCTCTTTGATATTTGAATCACTGATATTATCCACAATAACAATATATGAATGACGAATTAGGCACCATTTGAAAGTGTGTCGATTAAACATTTGAATGAAATCATTAGGCCGCCAATGGGATACTCTCCAACCTTGCTCACCGGCCGAACTTCGAATAACCACTGTACCTTCTTTACCATTAAACGAGTTTTCAGGAGCAAGCAAGATTTTCATATTAGATAATTCCAAAAATGCAAAAATTCGGTTAGCTTCAGGCATGAATATGAACAAAACAATAAGGTCTTTCATGTACTTGTCCAAGGCCTCTGCAACCAGCTGGTTATTATCGGCTTCTTGTTGTAACCGTTCAGGATTATCCTTATGCAGCAAGTGGGGATGATGATGGTGATGGTGATGACGACGAGACTGATTCTGTTGAGCAGTTTTATTTTCAGGGTTGCTAGCATTCCCAGTAGCTATACTCGACTGTGGAGATAATGAGTTAGATGTAAACGAATCAAGTGATGCAACTACACCAAGAGTTCGACTAAAAATGTTCCCATCACCAGCAGAATTACCCGAGTTAGCATTCCCACCGCCAGCGCCCGCACTATTGGGAGCAAATCTATTTTTTAGTGGTCTTCTTGCGGGTAATTTGGGCAACTCTCGTTTTCTTGAAGCAGTGAAAGGGTTCAAATTCATGTTCTTGATATTATTGTGTAAGTTTTCAAAATCCTTGTACTGCTTAACCACCGACCAGGATAATCGTAAGGGGCCGGATCCATATTCCATGTCTAGTCTAAACTTGTATCTTGACGTTTTGGGGTCAATGTTACGTTTAACCTCGACTTTGAGTTGTTCAATTAAAGCAGGTACACGACGCAACCCTCTTTCATCACGAAGAAAGTAGCTTGCTGGTATAACTACCGATGGAGGACCGCTCATAAGTTCAGTTACAAGTTCCACTGACCGCTTATAATCTTCAGGTTTGATAACTTCTTTCTTGTTTCTGACTCTGAACTTGCCAAAGGGGTTTTTCTTGGGTAACTTGTCAGCAGCATTGAAATGAGACAACCGTCTTCTAATTGATGGACGGTCTGTATTTCCATTGACAGAGTGTTCTGATTTATTAGGAGACTTGAACATTTTTCTCGAAACAATTGACCGAGACGAAGCGTTGTTGTTTGGCAAAAAGATGGAAGGTCTTTGGAGATTTTGCTGTTGGCTTGTATTAGGTTCATCTTCCCACTGAGAATGGAATCCCGGGGCAGTAATATCCGCTGACTTTCTTCTACCAAAGATATTGTTTGGAGTCGATGAATTTTTCGATAAGATCTCTAATCCGGTAGTACTCTTAGACCGCGTTTTCCGTAACCGACGCCTCAGCAATGATATCTGATTGTAGTGAGGCGGAGGAGATGGCGACACAGAAGGAGACGCTACGCCAGAACGTGAATTTTGTTGGGAATCAGGAGTTGACGAGGCCGAGTTTATCACAAACCTAGGCATAGACAGCGTAGACGAATTGTTCGGAGTCGATGATGATCCATTGATGACACCGTCCAGATCCTGGTTAGCCGTAATTGTACTTGTATTGTCGTTACTTTTATTGTTATTCAGCGATGTTGTTGATTTGGGATCATCAACGTCGATATCACCACCATCATCGTGACGTTGATGTTGATGATGGTATGTCGGCGAACCATTTAAAGGAGAGGACGAAGACTGATCTATAAAGTCCTTGGATTTTGGCTGGGAAGTAGGTGACGACAGTATGGTCACGGGGCCGGGAGAAGCCACCGAGGCCATTTGTACAGGTTAGGAAAGAAAGGGTGGGCGTTTATTAACAAGTGATTGAGAATAAATGAATGATGGTGACAATAGTGATGACAATAGTGATGACGGTGATGATGGAATGTGGGTTTGTTTGATATTTCCAAAGGGTAGTCCCGGCCGAGTTTAGTTAGTTAAAGTACGCCTCGAGCGCACACTAGTAGTACATTGTTTAACTATAGTATAGTACGATCGTACATTTTGGCACTATAGCAAATGTCTTTAGGCGTTTAATTGTTCAGCCGCATAAAACATTAAAATATTACGTAAGCCATTTGTATTTGTAGTGGCAGAGAATCAACTGGAAAACAGTGTGTATTTGGAGATGCTCAAGCAATCAACTTCCAAGATTGACTGGACCTGTTTCAGTGATAATTTTAACGATAACTGCTAAGTGATAGAAACTGTTGTAATAATAATGTATAAATAGAAGTTTTATAAGTATGAATAAAATTTGTAAGCTAAAAGCAACTACACAAGTTTAATTGGGGGGTTGACTTTTGTCGAAAGTCTTAAAGTTCAAGCTTTAGTAAGGTTTGTTCAAGTTTTTTACATTCTCGCAGGTATCTTGTTAGTATCTTATTAATAATACCTTGATAATACTTTGTTATTATGCGTATCTCTTGAAAAGATTCAAAGGTTGCTTTCACAATAATCTAT
This sequence comes from Groenewaldozyma auringiensis, assembly GCA_030574195.1. Lineage (NCBI taxonomy): Eukaryota > Fungi > Ascomycota > Dipodascomycetes > Dipodascales > Trichomonascaceae > Groenewaldozyma > Groenewaldozyma auringiensis. The sequence goes on from JAJMEP010000045.1 coordinate 53,389, forward strand.
TTCTAATAATAATACTTATAAACGATAATATAATACAATTTACGAATGTTAATAGCAATACACAAGGTATTATTGAGCAATGATTTACATTTTTGGCGTTTAGTGTCTATCAACTGGATAGACATGACGGAGCCGTTTGATACGTACGTACAGTGCCACAAATAATAGTAAATGACCTGGTTGGTTGGCAAGTTGGTACTTCTAATATGTGGATATGCGGCGTTACCCCGGTTACATGCATAAGCGATCTTAACTTATTGATACCGGCGGCACACACTAGTAGTCATCGGACCCATTTGATCAGCGATACTAATTACTGGTTTCATTCTAGTTCTACCCCACCACACTTGAACATTTCCCACTTCCAAATTACGCTGTGAGTTTTACTTCCTTCGAGCTTCTTAAGAATATTATTTGAGAACTCTGAGTACTATAATTTCATATTTAATTATCAGCTGAATAGAAAGAGAGTATTCCGAACCTTCTAGGGTTTGAAATATGCACTTTTTAAACTAATGTGTTAATCAAACAAGTATTAAATTTATAAACAAGTAAGTAAATTAATTCCAGGTCCGATGACTTGCATTTCAATAAACAAAACCAATCTGGACCCTTAAAACCTTGGAAATCTAACTTTTGTTGCATTTTCCCTGTGACGTAATGACTAATCTGGATACGTACGTTACCACACGTTTCCCCGGATCTTTTCAAGCAAAGTGAATACCCCGGACTACTGCATTCCCCTCTCTTCCCTTCCCCCTGCCTCATCTCTTTAGTCCAAATATTATAAATACACCCCGCATCCCCCCCTCCTCCATCGCTTCCTGCCCCTGTTTAATTACCTCATCTGCTTCCCCACACTTACTTTTTCTCTCCGTAAAGAAACTCTAAGAAGAAAGAAACAAAAATGGTACAGAAATCAACTCCTATGAAAGCGCCTGGGAGCGCGCAACATGATGAAAACAAACATGATGCCACAAACCTCGAGAAAATCAACAGTGGCGACGATAACGCAAGTTTACTCTCTGAAACTAGTTTTATTAATAGAGTGGCTGCACAGGGTGGTATTACTCACAACCCTCTTAAAGATATTTCTCACGCCCAGCTGGTTAAAAATGTCACCGAGTTTACCACTAAACACGGGTTTACCGAAGATACAGATCTTTTCATTCGTGGTGCTGTTTTAGCACAAACCGGAGAAACTGATCATTTGACTGATGAGGAAAGATATTTTATTGAACGTGAACAAACCCACAAATGGGACCACCCTAAGACTCTTTACTACCTTTGTGTTATGTGCGCAATGTGTGCCATCGTCCAAGGTATGGATGAAACTGTTATTAACGGTGCACAAACTTATTTTTACGAACGATTCCAAATTCAAAACGATGATCAAATCAAGAATTCGGAATGGATCCAAGGTCTTGTAGTTGGTGCACCTTATTTATGCTGCGCAGTTATCGGCTGTGCCTTGACTGAACCTCTAAACCGAGTATTTGGTCGTCGGGGCACTATTTTCATTTCGTGCTTTATTGCCGCTGCTGCTTCTATTTGGGAAGCTTTCACTTACTCTTGGGTGCAAATGTTTTTGGCCAGATTACTGTTAGGACTAGGTATCGGTCCAAAATCAGCTACTGTTCCAATTTATGCCGGGGAATGTGCTCCAGCTCCCATTAGAGGCGCTTTAGTCATGATGTGGCAAATGTGGACTGCTTTTGGTATCATGTTAGGGTATATCATGTCAGTTGCGTTCATGCCATCAAGACACATTTCTGCAAATCTGGGCTGGAGATTAATGATGGGTTCAACTGTGGTTGCACCTATCTTGGTATGTATGCAAGTCTATTACGTGCCGGAGTCTCCTCGTTGGTACATCAAGAAAAACAGATATGGTGACGCTTACAAGTCTTTGCTTGCAGTTCGATCCCATCCTATCCAAGCTGCCAGAGACTTGTACTACATGTCAGTCATGATCAGTGTTTCCGAAGAAATCAACAAGGGAAGAAACGCGTTTGTGGATTTGATCAAGATTGGTAGAAATAGACGTGCACTATATGCGAGCCAATTATTAATGTTCATGCAGCAGTTTTGTGGAGTTAACGTCATTGCCTATTTCAGTTCAACAATTTTCTTACAGGCAAATTTCTCTGAACGATCCGCGTTGTTGGCAAGTTTAGGGTTCGGAATTATCAATTTTGTGTTTGCACTGCCAGCAGTTTTCACTATTGATACTTTTGGTAGAAGATCTTTGGCGTTATTCACGTTACCCTTCTTGGCACTGTTCTTGTTCTTCACCGGGTTCTCCTTCTATATTCCTGAAGATTCTAAAGCCCATATCGGGTGTATCGCCTTGGGGGTATACTTGTATGGTATCTTCTATTCTCCTGGTATGGGTCCGGTGCCGTTCACGTATTCCGCAGAAGCGTTCCCATTGCACATTAGAGAATTCGGTATGTCTTTGGGTACTATCACCCTGTGGGCGTTCAATTTTGTGCTTTCATTGACATGGCCAGCGTTATTGAAACGACTAGGTGCACCGGGAGCCTTCGGGTATTACGCCGGTTGGAATATATTCGGGTTCGTATTGGTATTCTTATTTGTTCCTGAAACAAAAGAATTGACATTAGAGGAATTGGATATCACTTTCAGTGTCCCCACAAGAAGATTCATTTCTTATGAGATCAAGTATTTGCCCTGGAATGTGCGAAGACACATCTTCAACATGAAGAACCTTCCTGAGAAGAAACCTTTGTATGAGTTGTATTAGATAGTAAATTTTTGTAAACTTTCGGATTGTTATTATTATTGGTTTATTTTGTTTATCGACCCCATCAGATGCATCAAATGGCCATACCATAATTATGATCATTTGCAAAGCTCAGGCTTTGGAATTAGGTAGTTTTTAAAGTGTAACAATTTTCAGTGGGTCGTGGTGGTGCGGCTGAAGATAAATTAATTCAAACTCAAATGCTAGAAAAAAATTTCACCGATATAATAAAAATATATTGACCAAACGAGGTTTACTTCTACACATACCAAGTATACCAAGTAAAACAACTATTATCACCAAAACCACCATGGCTGATACCAAGAGTGACGAGGTTGCCGCACAAGTAGCTCCCAGCAAGGAAGAGATCCTGCGTCAGGTTGAGTTTTACTTTTCCGATGAGAATTTGCCTACCGACCGATTCTTGTACAAGTTAGTGAGCAAGAACCATGGCTGGGCACCTTTGGAGACCATTATGACCTTTTCGCGTATGCGACGGTTCCAGCCTGCTTCTAATGTTATTGAAGCAGTCAAGGACTCCGATTTTCTTGAAGTCAACGAGGCTGGTACTGAAATCAGACGTCGTAAACCATTAAAAGAGCCCGCCCCAGAGGAGAAAAAATTGGCCTTTGAACGTACCGTTTACGCCAAGGGGTTCGGCGAAGAGGTTCCAACTTCCCAGGCTGATATTGAAAAATTCTTTTCCCAGTACGGGACACCCAAGCAGGTCAGACTGCGACGAAGTGACGACAAGAAATTCAAATCAAGTGTATTTGTAGAGTATTCTACTTTGGAAGAGGCCCAGAACTTCTTGCAGTTCGAGCCAAAGCCCAGATTCAAGGAGGATATTGAGCTCATCACCATGTCGAAACAGGCTTACGTTGATATGAAGGCTGCTGAGCATGGGTTCACTGCTAATGCCAATGGCACTGCCAACCGTAAGCGAAAATTTAACGCTTTCAAGGACAAAAAGAAGAACCACCACAACAATAACCGAAGGGATAATAAATTTAACGGTAATAGAGGTTCAAAGAGAACTAGACCAGACTCAGAATCAGAGACAAACGATTCTAAAAGAGTTAAAGAAGATGGCAAAGAATCAAAGGAAGAAAAGCCAGTTGAAGCAGCCGAGTCTAAGGAGGAAAAGCCCGCTGAAGTTGCTGAGTCCAAGGAGGAAAAACCAGCTGTTGTTGCTGAACCCAAGGAAGAAAAACCAGTTGAAGTTGCTGAAACTAAAGAAGAAAAGGCCGCTGAACCTGGAAAATCCGAGTAAATATTATATACAATGCTAATATGACTTTATAATGATATTCCCTATACACAGAAAGCAGACCATAAAAGCACAATGTGCTGAAACTACTACTTCATGTTGCGAAATGTTTTTACAAGCGATAAAATTATTGATCGATCTGCATGCTTGTACGCGTTTATTAATTTAGATCTAACTTTTTCATAACGCGTAAACTTAACGCGACATTAACCATGACAGAATCATTGGAAATGCTGGGCGGGGAAGTTTCCCGAAACCCAGAGTTGCAAGCGACTATACACCAAATACTTGCAACATTCTCTCTTACGTTTGACGAGTTTCAAGTTAAATGGGAGTCGTACGTTCTTCAGGATCAGTTTAATAATAATGGCGAAGATAGGTTTACCATCAAAACCGTTGACCAGTTACAAGCATTCCAAGGGTACCTTCAGTACCAAATTGAAGAGAATAACCGACAGATGCACGGAAGCAGCACTGCTGGCGATAGAATGGGGAACATCGACACGGTAGGAGGGTCTCACAAGAAGATCAAGCTGAACACTCCTAGTACTGCTCGTGCCACGACCACGACTGGGACCACTCCGAACAATCATAGCATCCATACCAGCAGCGGTGGAATCCAACAGACACCTACCAGAGGGTACACGGGGATGGACCCTTCTGCGACGCCCGTGCGCAAACCCTTGCGCAGTATGGGTATACCGTCGTCACCGCCGCCGCTGCCATCGATGCCTTCGTCCTCAGGGATACGCGAGAGCTCTGGCACACCTTTCAGGTCGCGAGCGCATCGCGGAGACGTCATTGAAAGGCTGAACGCTAACCTACCCTACATCTGGCCTACTGACGACAACCAGGAAGTACGTCTAACGCTGAACGTAAACATCAAGAAGTACCAGTACCGCACAATGTACCAGAAACTGTCGGAGGCGTCCGAGACTCTGGACAGACAGCTCGACGAGACCGTTGAGCTTGTCAAAGAGCGATACAAGCTGGACGACGACCAGTTTGGCAACGCCGCAGTGATGTCTGCGTCTGAGATATACGCCGTGGGCAGGATTTACTCAGATACTCAGGATACGGACAAGCTTACCCACGAATCGATAATGTTTGAAGGTAACCGACGGCTGGGTGCCGGAATGAGAGTACGATTGAAACTCCCCGAACGACTGAAAGACGAAGGCTATTCGTTTTTCACGGGTCAGATTTTGGTGGTTAAAGGTACTAACCCTTCAGGCGATGCGTTCAACGTCACCGATATTCTCCAGCTACCGTTGCTAGGCAGCGCTGCTACCGAGAAACACGTTTTAGAAACCGACTATCTTGCCAAGCGAAACAAAGAGCGTCCCATGTCGATGATAGTTGTCGCTGGACCGTACACTACATCAGATAATCTCGACTACGAGCCTCTTTCAGATACAGTTGCATCTATAGTCGACCAGAGTCCCGACGTGGTGATCTTGATAGGGCCGTTTGTGGACGTGAACCATCGGAAACTGGCTGAACTCGAGGAATCCATTGACAGCCTCGTGGCGAGAAAAATTGTCCCGGAGTTGCTGAAAATCCCCGAAACTACTACCGTGCTGGTAGTACCGAGCGTCGACGATATCATATCGGACCACGCAGCGTTCCCGCAGCCGGCACTCACGCGGCGCGAGCTGAGCGGCACGTCGTCGGCGTCGCTGGGCAAGAACTTCAAGTTCCTGACGAACCCGTGCATATTCTCGCTGAACGAGGTCCTGGTGGCGGTAACGTCCCACGACACGATCCAGAACGTCGTGGCGAGCTCGCTCTCGGTCAACCTGCCCGTGAGCGGCATAGTGCAGTCGTTCAAGCACATGATAGAGCAGCGGTCGCTGTACCCGGTGTTCCCACCGCCGCTGTCAAAGGGCCAGTACGGCGGCGGGCTCAACCTCGACGTGCCTTACCTGGGGCTGGCAGAGTTTTCCGGCGCGGTGCCTGACCTGCTCATAGTGCCGTCGGTGCTGAAAAACGTGTGCCAGGTCATCAACAACGTTGTCGCGGTCAACCCGGGCAGAGTCATCAAGGGGAATACCCAGGTACCGGGGACATACGCGCGTATCGTAGTGGGGCCGCCTACCATAGAAGACCAGGACATTATAGTAAACAAACTATGGGAACGGGTCAAAGTTGACATAGTCAAAGTATAATAATTTATGGGTAATTTTTGAATAATTTTCACTGCCCCAGTTCATTGCTGTATACATATATGTATGGTTTTAATAGGTGTATAATATAGCTAGTTTAGTACCTTACCAGTATTCTACTCATCTTTACGGTCTTTTAGAGTCTTTGGAGGTGTTATAGCGTCAGTGATCTGTGAATCCACGTCGACATTCTTCCATTCATTTTCCGAAGGCGGCGTTATGACTGATTTGACATTTTCAGTCAGCATATTCTTCGTGCTTGTCTCAGCAGCAGTTGACCGTTTGAAGAACTTGATCTTGTTCCGTTTCTCTTCAAGCAGCTGGGGCGAGTCTATCCCCGACAACACCAGCGGCACAATAAACGATAGCAACAAGTACACATGCTCGGTCAGCAGAATAATCGACAACAGTCTCCAAGCGGTTGTACCTACAAGCCCCTCGGTAGTGTTAATCGACACTGACGACCCGCTACTGCTGCCGAACATTGCTACAAGACTTGACGTGGTTATACTGGATAGCCACGACAGCACCTGCAGGTCGACTATCCAGATCCCAATGTTCTCGGCACGGTAGGGAACGGGCCGCTTCGTGTCGAGACAGATCTTAGCAGCGTCTCCACGGAGCTGGAACCAGTTATTGACAGTTGCAGCCAGCGGCGATAACGACCACACGGGTCCGAAAAGCGTCGTGTACCCGAACTGGACACACAACTGGCGGTAATCCTCCTGAACGTCGTAGTCAGGCAACTCGCTTTCGGCACGGACTTCAGCCAAAAACTGTTCCTCCTGCTTTTCGTCTTCGTAGATAACAACAGACTTGCCCTGGGTATACTCTTTGACTTTTTTCAGCACGAACCGCTGCACGTACGGCACTATAGTCTCTAATGCAAAGTTGATTATCTGCGCGGTGACGGTGAAGTAGATAACCTGGTTGTATAGACGCGACGAGTTTAGTTCAAAGTTACCGCTGATCGTCAATGACCGGCCAGTGATCTTGTTAGCAGTACCGCTGATAAAGTCAATGTTGGGTAAAACCAAGTGGCCAAACGGAAGATACACGTAACTTGTGAGGAACAGTGCCATGAATGATACGAGGAAATTGAAGAAGAACTGCTTTTGGGTAAAACTTCGTTCATATGATTCTTTAGTTTCATGGTTTTCCCACTTGTTAGCTCTGGTAGCCAAAAATTTGTATACTTTGCCAACCTGAGGGGTGAGAACTGCCAGTAAGACACTGGGCAAAAAGTTCAGTACTTTCTTACCAGGGCCGTCATAAATCTGAGTAACAAAGATTTCAATAACGAAAACTGCACATTGGACTGATACTAGCAATGCCCCGACACTCAGACCCAATGGAACAAACGATAATTGCTTCAAAGTACGTTTCCATCTTGGGTAGTACTGAATCAAGTTACCTGTAACGAGATCACGTTTCTCGATACCGGTGAATTCGCTTAGTCGATGGTAGTCACTTACTCCGACGACCTTCCATTCAACTGCCAGCTGAGACTGTCTGCGTTTCCACGACTGGACAAAAAGCAAACCCCATACGATGTTTATCACGGCAAAGACGCGTGAATACGGACCCAAGTAGAAATGAGTGATTATCCCCGTGATGGAAGGCACAAACGACCACTTGAAGTAGAACTGCAAAAACGCAAAGTAGAAAGCAATCTTCTCACCAAAATGAGTTCGAATCACGTTGATCTCGTGTTCGCTGATAACCCATCTAGTAGACCATCGTTTAAGCCATTCACGGTTCAACTTGTAATCATGGAGGGGGAAAACCGAGTTGACGAATTCCCAGCCAGCTGATCCTGGCCGCACACCGGCATCACCATAAATAATGTCGTAGATAAGTCTAAGCCTTGTAGCAGGTGTAATTGGGTCAACATCAGTAGTTTTTTCAGAACTACTACCAGCATCATCATCATCATCATCATCATCATCATCATCGGGGATGATTCCGTTCTCAATATCCTGTTCTAGCGAGGTCTTGTACTGCCGGTCAAGTCGGGCCGACCCGCATTTGACCAACACCAAGCTCTGGCCCTTGTTACCCTTCCGCAATTGCACATACAACCCGCTGTCTGTCAACGCTGTCACGACCTTGCGCACGTTCGCAGTATCCTTTGTCGTGTCACCGGTAAGGTCTACAGTGAGAGCATAATCCGGACGCACTTCTTCAAACCCGTGAGCGGCCTGGTCGTAAGATACCTTAGGTTCAGATTTCACTTCCTGCTTTTCGCTAACAATGCTTTCGGCACTGGTAGCGCTGGTAGGCACTGGTCGTGCTTCCGGTTCGGCCATTTTTTGTACGTGATCAAATAACAACAAAGGTAGGTACGTATGCGTATTAACCCAGGCATGTACACGTTCGGATACAGGCTTGGGTTATACAAAATTTGTCGATGACGTAAATTACCACGCACACATATTCTTTTATTTGGCCTAACGTTAACGTTGATCATCAGCACAAGATCTAAAGTATTCGAGAGCTCTTGGGCCATATTTTGTATATATCCATCTGATATCGTATTGAGAGACCCCTCCCCAGATGAGCACGTTATCAAGAACAGCTCAGCTTCAAACAGCGTACAAGCAGGTTGTAGAGCAGATAGCTCTTTGTGCGCAGCAATCAAGGGTACCCGTGCCCCGGCTCGTTGCTGTCTCGAAGTACAAGCCCGTTGAAGATATCCAGGCATTGTACGATATAGGCCACCGGCATTTTGGCGAGAACTACGTGCAGGAGCTGCTCGACAAGGCGACCCACCTGCCTGACGACATCCAGTGGCACTTTATTGGTGCCTTGCAGTCGAACAAGTGCAAAGTGCTTGGTCCGTTGCCGAACTTGTATGCGATCGAGACGTTGGATTCCGAATCAAAGGCGACTAAACTGAACTCGTTCAGACAACAGGTCGGAGCAAAGCTTAATGTATATATTCAGGTGAACACCAGCGGCGAGGACCAGAAGAACGGGATATCTACCGCCGAAGAAGTCATCGCGCTTGCCAACCACGTGCTGAAGAATTGTCCTCACCTTGAGCTGGCAGGGTTGATGACCATCGGGTCGCTGTCCACTTCTTTGGACCATGCAGGTATCAACAGGGATTTCCTGAAACTCAAAGAGATCCGCGACGACGTTAGCGTGGCTACGGGTAAAGAACTGGAACTCAGTATGGGTATGAGTAATGATTTCTTGGATGCTATAAAACAGGGTTCGTCTAGTGTAAGGGTAGGCACAATGATTTTTGGCGGCCGTCCTCCAAAAGAAGAGTTGAAGTAGTTATAAATAAAAGAATGAAAACAAAAACAAAAATAATATAATCAGAGTTTTCTTACAATATATATACTATGAATAGCACTGGGTGAGGTTTCGACACAAGATTGCTCCGATTCTTATATCAGTTGTTCGCATAGTTATCCGGTACTTTGTATGCTCAGGGTTGGGTTCTAGTCGGTACAAAGTTCCAAAGTTACCTGCTTCAGAGGTATGCAAGATTGACGCACCCACGAGGTTGATTGGGGATTTGTCAATACCGTCTAGAATACTGAAATTCAGCCCTGAGATAACTTTTTCGCATGATAATTTCTGGTTCTTAGACTCGAAGATTTGCTGAGTTTCTAATGCGTTGCCCAATTGCTTCCATCGTCGGAAATAGTCGTCAGGTGAAAGTTTTGTAGGTCCCATGAAATGCTCAAGTACTACAGGCAACTTGAGGTTGATTGTTTTCAGAGTACCAGCCATGTAACTAATTTTAATCAAAGGCGATTCAATGAAGGGGTGCTTGCAGTTTATCAGGATAACTTGATCGGTGGTTTTACCTGGTTTGACCATTGAACTGGGGAAATTTTTGGTGGATACATGAAGCCGTTCGTCACCTGCAGGGTTAGATAGTGTAACTGATAACGACGTTATGGGAGTATCGGTGATATTTTCAAAATAAAGCATAAGACAGCCCAAATGTTTTCTGAAATCAGATTTCAGTCTAATAGACAGCAATGAATCTTGGTAAAAAACCCCCTCGCGGTTGAACAGCAAGTTCTTGAACCCTTGTTGCCACGTAGAAGATAAAACAACCTTGTCATTATCACTATTATCCGATTCATTCTTTTCTGGTACTTTGGGATCATCTTTATGACTTAATCTTGATAGTAATGCAGATTCCCGTTGTGGAAATGGCGGCATTTCATCCCATACGTTTGCCAATAATGGAGGGTCTTTGCACAACCGCAAGTACTCGCAACTTCGCTGTTGTAGCTCCGAGTCTATTGCCGTTGAGTACATTTCAAAAACTTCCATTAGCTGTGGTCGAATTTCCATAAACAGATTGGCAAACTTCACATACGTGTTGAGCAGTAGCCCCATAGTGAATAAAGAAACCACTGTGAACTTATCGTGTAAAGTTATGAACTGTTCAATGGGTGAACAGTCATCTTCATCAGCGATTAAATGGCCATACTCGCCTAGTATGTAGCCACCAATTTTGACCATTGTTTCGTGACAATTGGGAGTTTTCAGGTACTTCATCAACAGCTTCGCAGTGTACACTTGCAAGGACTCGTTATTGACGACGATCTGGACCACACGCTGCCATACTTCATCGCTCACGTAGTTACCAGCCACGGCGACTAGCCGCAAGATGGTATCAACGTACCATTGGGTATCATTGGCGAACCGTTCGATTAGAATTGCAATCTTGATGACCATTTCTTCACGCATAGAGTAGTCAGATTGCTGCAAATATCTGAGCATTTCCGTGGTAACCATTTTGACATTATCCTGGTCACACACTGCGTACAACAGGTCTATAGCCTTGCGTCGCACGGAGATATCTCTATCGCGCAACAGTTCAATCACGCGGCCGATATACTTGAGAACTGGCTCGTGCTGCTCACTGTACCGTTTAGCCAAGACTGCCAGAGCGTTCAATGCCAAGTACCGGGTATTAGTTTGGTCAGCCGAGTGTACTAAGAATTTCCCCAAGTTCTCCACGATCCGTTCCAGTAGTTTTTCGTCCAAGTTCAAATGGATTGCCAGAGTGATAGCCTCAAACAAAACTGAGTTTTGCGCGTTACGCTGCTGGTTATTTTTATTCGAGCTTCCCTGGGACTGAGATTGAGATTGAGACTGTGATAGTGGTTGTTGTGATTGTGGGTTTGGAACACTAGTGTTGATAATTTTGAAAATGACTTTTGTTAGAGTCAGTATCTGAGTTTCGTCGTCTTGAGACGGCGAGGGGTAGCACTGGAGCAGTTTAAATAAGTTGATGACCAGCCATGGACATGGTACATTGTAATATAAATAGTCTTCTCGGTATTCATGACCAAGTACAATGTTTTGTAGTCGACGCACAGTACGGCTATAACATTCTTTGAACAGACTGGGGTTATCTCTGGTCAGCCCTCTGAGTAAAGCTGCAATGCAGGTAGTGACGCCAATGTCCGGGTCATCCAGCAGGGCCACTATTCTGGGCGGCCAGTGGGACTGCAGGATATCTGGCGACCGTTTGTACAAGCGCAGCAGCGTCAATGCAGCCTTTTTGCGAACATAATTTGAAGACGTTGGAGATATGAGCAGCTTGAAAATATCATCAGAGAATTCCTCACCAAGCACTCTACCGCCTACAGTGGCTATACAATTGAGCGCCAGACACGTATTCACGTCGTTTGTGGATTCCAAGTCCTTCTTAACGGAATTCACGGCCATATGTAACAGATCGGCATTTTCATTCAGCATGATACTGATTGAAAGGTACCCAATTTGCTTTTCCGTGTACTTTTGGGAACTGATGAGACTGATACTCTCGGCATGGCCAAAATCAACGTCGTAGCCCAGGATATATATGTATATCAGCTTGCAAATGTACTTCTTTTTGTTGTACCCGCTTAAACTGGAATCGGCAAATTTCTGTCTGATGTTGGCAAGTTCCGCGTTGACCCGCTTCACCTCTGCTTCTCTCGCCCGGGCATTCCTCAGGTCAGCAATAAACTGAACCAGCCCCTTCATGGGCGGCGACATCTTAACCATTGTGGATAAAACAGTTTGGAAAAGTGTGTACACAAAAGATTGGTTACCTCTATAAAGGAGGTAGTGCTAGTAGTATTAAAGGAGGCCTTTCTCGAGGCTGAATATACGATTTTGTGTAGTAGTACATACTACGTAGTATGGCGGATGGAAAAGGTTAAATTAACGCGTATGGGTCACGTGAATTATCAAAGATCTGATTTGAAGAGATCAGACCGGAAATATTGAATGAGGGTTAAAGAAATCTTTGACTTCTTTGAAACACTAATTACTAAGAGAAAATGTAAAATACGTATATGGTATATCTAAATGTATCTATGAATAAATATATACAATAGGATGAATTTATAATAGTATGAAGGGTGACAAAGGTGGTTAACTAGATGCTAACTGTAAAGATACAGTAACAGGAAGAAAGGAAAAGTCACGTGTAGAACAATAGATGGATGTTTACTTATTAACTAACTAGGCTGGAAGAGAGCAAATTAAAGTCAGGACGGCGTTAACGTTGTGGTCGGCGGGCTCATCGCTCAAAGTCGGTTGGACGACGATCCCCTCGGTGGTTAGTCGGTTAGCGTGGCACCGACGGTGAGCCAAGAGTCCCTAGCTCTCGGGCCGTTGAAGGACTTAGCAGCAGCAAAAATGGATTAATAATGGCCTTTCAACAATGAGCAAGTTGTTACCTGATTACTACGTGCGGCTGGTACCAAATGAGAACAAACTAGAAAGCAACGTAGCTTTTTAGTTAAGTAATCGTTTGGTGGTGAAATAAACCTTTCTGGTTCTTCCGGTAGTGCCGGAACTTGCAAAGCTTCCGTTAGTTGATGACAATCCTTCTCACTACAGGAATTTTTTTTATTTTTTTATGCCTATATACGGTTTATAACTCTTTGTTCTAGACCTATTCATTCTAATTGGGCCATTTTGCAAATATTGTAGTATACTGTGGGTAGAAGTTTATCCACCAGATAATTATCACCCAAATCAGCCCATAAGAAGAGAGAAAAGTGGTCGTTTCTCGTCGTCGTCGAGGCTGAGGGTAAAAGTGTATTTGTTAACCCATTTGTGCCAGTATTACTCGTATAACCAGTACAACCAGTGTATAAGTAGTAGCACCAGTAGTGAAAAGCAAGCACCAATGGTAATTAGATAGTGATTTTTATATGGCCAGATCATAAAATGGGTTAAGAGCCGGCGAGTCAAGAGTCAGCGAGAGCGGTATTAAAATAACGTTACCGTTTAACCCCGGGCAGCGTGCGAGCGTGGGTGGGTGTGGATTTTATATAAAGAAGTGGAGGCTTCTAGATCTCTAATTAATCCCTTTTTTTTATTTTTTTTTTTTAACCATTTTTGCTCTCTTTACCTAACTACACACTATTGTTGTTTCCGGCTGCATCCAGAAACCTCATTCGACAACTCAATTTCTTATTCAACCGCTTCTGCCAGTACTGGTACTATTCGGCTACACTGTCTTCACTTGTAAGCGTTTCTCCGAGTAGTATTTTTATTGCATATTTTGTTCTGAAGTTTTGAAGGAGGGGACTTTTCTTGTTCGGATCTCAAAGCTGTATTTTGTTTTTTAGACCCTGTGGTGTCATAATAATAATAGTAAGATTATCACAACCACCACAACAACAACTACAACTACACCATCTCTTACTCATACTCCTTTGGAACACCAGAATTTTTTTTCCCCTTTATTTGTAAATAACACTCACACCAAGGCTGTTGAAATCAATTTTTTTACTAATCACAACACCATCTACTTTGGCATTCATCTATTTATTATTTTAGCCATGCAATTTGGTGGCTTTTTATTCTTATTGCTGGTATCTCTGGCATTGGTATCTGGTTTACCCATCATTGATTCAAACCAAGAAGTTTTCACTACACCCGAAAAGTCCAGTGGCGCTGATATCGCTGTTGACGCGGATTTTTCTACATTTGTCCACCATAAGGTCACCGACCGCGACGGCGAAGAACTGTTAGTCACTATAAGCGTCCGACAAGATGTTAGGGATGTTGAGACTGGCAACAGAATCGGTCAAGGAATTAGTAACCTAATGTACAAGTTCGACCTCGGACAAGCCGAGAACGTTGTCACTATCCCCGGGATGCCTTTGAATCTATACCCCAAGAAGGAACACCGAATGTCTACTTTTGCAACTTTCTTACCCGAGGACTCCGAAGGGTATTTTGGCGACAACAATAACAATAATAATGATGACGATGACGAACAGCGCAAGGAGCCCTTGTTCTGGACTGGAGTCGAGGAAAGTATCTCCGGTACAGCCGAAGTCATGATCGAAAACCTGCCTACCGGCGAAAGATCAGTCAACGTTGTATCGTATGTTAATGGCTACGGTCAAGAGAAAATGTCTTTACTGCTACCTCCACCATCATATAAGGTTGCTGATGAGTCTGTTTCCGGGAAACCCAAGCACTTGTGCGGTGGTATAGAGAAAAGTGCATTTGCTCAATGGCTTGTTGAAAAGCTTACCATGAGTGGTGGTCAAAAGTCAGAGCCCGCTTCTCCATTATCAGTAGCTACCGTTGAACCTGTTGAAAATGGACCGGATTTGAAAAAAGTTCAATTGCATTATTACCGCGACAGCGATAGATACTCTCAGTTGAAACAGGCTCAAGAGTATGTCAACGCTGCGCTGATTGGATTCTTGTCACCGTTTGTTTTTTTGGGGGTCTCTTTTGTCTTTGTGGCCGTGGGAGTATTCATTCTCATCAACTGGTCCAAGGATTCTACCTCCACCACTATACCCACCAACAACACTTTCAGTGAGCCTTTGTCTCCCGTGTTACCTACATACGCACAGGTCGTTCCTGAATCTGAATCTGTTTTCATCAATGACGAGAAACTTAAGTCCGAAGACATTTATTCGGTCTAGGATCTTTCATTATAGATTATTTTTTTCTCTCCTGGATCTTTTATTTTGTTTTATCCTCTTTTTTTTTTTTGTTTTTTACCCCCCTTTGTTTTATGTTGTTTTTATTCCCCTTTCTTAGTTGTTCCCAGTATACCTGGTCGAACTACCTTGATGCCCCACATTCCTTTATGACTATCTTCACACTACGTGTCACTCTTTTAATGAACCCATAGTTTTATATTGTATATACGTAACATTACATTGATTTGTTTTGTATGAACCCTGCTCCTGTTCAATTTTTTTTTGAGTATACGTAGCTTGTTAAGCGGATCGAAAATCCGATCTCGGGCCGAACTATTGTATATACACCTTTATCATGATGATTTACCTAGCTAAAAGGTCGACGCGTGTGATCCATTAAACAATTGATGACCGATTTTTCACAAGTGTTCCCCGGATCCAGTTTACCGAAACTGCCAGTGTACGATGGTCTGTTTATGGCATTCGATAATGTGAAGCTTTTGACGCGAGACTTGATATACATGACTGCGTTTGAGATATCGCAGAAATGTAAACGGTCTATTAACGAAACGACCTTATTCCGAGCTGATCTCGACCGCGAGCTTGTGCAAGTGGCCCCGAAAGTGTACGACGCGTTTACCATCCCGCGCCCAGTACCTAAGCTGTCGCTCGGAGATAGCGAGCTTGACAAAGTGGTGAACGGCGGTATACGGTTCGGCCATGTCACTGAAATCGCCGGGGAAAGTGCCGTAGGGAAATCCAACCTGGCTGTCCAGCTATGCTGTATGGTGCAATTGCCCCACAAGTACGGCGGGGTCGACGGTGACGCGCTGTACATTTCTACGGAAACGTCTAAGCCGTTGTCGCGGCTCAACGATATCATCAGGGGCCAGTTATCAAGACACGAAGGGCTGACTGAGTCTGACGACGTAAACGTCTCCAGCGACAGAGTGCACGTGTATTCCACAGATAACCACGAAGAGCTGCTGCATCTGCTACGGTACCAAGTTCCTCTGGCTATAGCCAAGTTTGGTATACGGCTCGTCGTTATAGATAGTATCGCGTGGCCCTACAGAGCGACGTCGTCGCCGAAACAACTGCAGGCTAGGATACGCAACCTCACCAAACAGCTCAGACGACTCACGCTCATACAGACAAACAAGAAAAACCCTTTTGAAAGAGTATCTGTGGTGTGCACGAATCAGGTCTCAGACAGGTTCCAACGACTTCTGGGCGCCGAGTACGACTACGACCCGTTGTACATGGACGAACAGGTCAGATGGTTCTCAGGATGGACAGAGCCCACGCTGACGTTTGTACGAACCAACTGGAACTCGAGCCAGGCTGGAAATGAGCTTGACCAAACCACCACCCAGGCAAGAAAAAGAGCCAAAGTACAGTTGAGAAATGGTAGTCCTGCGCCGTCGTCGTCGCAACCAGCGCCGCTAGGACATATGCCACGAAGAGAACCACCTAAAGTACCCACGCTGGGAATATCGTGGGCAAACTCTATTGACGACAGAATAGTAATGAAAAAAAATGGTCCGCACCGTACTATAGAAATGGTTTTTTCTAATGTTGGCCCTCCGGGGATATGCTCGTTCAGTATAAAATCTGATGGTATAAAGTATGATAAAGTATGATTACAATCTACCCCACAAAAACAAAACTGAAAACACAACACCCAAGGAATTTGTTCAATGTCCACTGCAAAAAGAGTGGAATATGATACCGGTCGGTTCGACGGTACAGGTGATACCATTAAATCACTTGAAACAGGGAAAGTCAAAACATTGGTCCAGTTTGAGTACAAACATGGCGAGTATCAGGTTACACCGACTGAATCATTTTACCGCAAAGTTGAATCTTTCATGGACCAGCTGGTTATCCTAGGGGACCCTCCCGTAGTGACTGCTGTGAGTTTCACTTTTGAAATGGTTGTATGTTTTGTGCATGAATACTTTGTGTATATCAGTGCACTTTTGGCGCTAAACAGAGTTAACGGGACTTTGTCTGTGATATTACAAGCGCCCAATTTCATCAACGCGTTCTATGGATTAGCACTTGCCTACTTATGGAACAATGAGCATTCTGACGTGTGTTTGATATGTATACTGGGTCCATCGTTGTACTTCAAAAGTATGCGCGCTTCAAAGTCACAGTTACTCACCACAAGCACTACTACTGCCACAACAGGTTCCCAAAGCAAACTGGTAAACTATTTGATAGATTACACGATGACGCATTTCAAAGCGAGACCTATTCAGTGGTATGGGGTTATATTTGACGAGAAATCGTATTACGACAGTTTTGGACCGAACCTTGATGATAAAGACAAGTTCACGCATTTTCTACTACGTAAAACCACGATACCAGACGAGTGCAATGACCATCTTATTCGTCGTGTTCGTTTCAAGTAATGCCTAGTATGTGCTATGTATAATACATCTTATCACGCGTAGTAGTGGTATCGGAGCTTATCAGCGATCACGGCGCTCCACAATAAAAATATACCCGATTTTTTTTAAGGAACCTATGCTCTCAACACTAAATTTATCAGTCCACACACCACCCCTTAGCATATGTTGAAACTGGCAAACAGGCAGCTGCTGCGGCGAGCCGCACCACTTGTCCGTTACAACTCCACGGTGACCAGCCTGGAACGGCTTGAGTTCGAAACAGCTATCCGCAGCGTAAGTATTTAACAAACAAACAAACGACCAAACAAACAAAATGGTAACAATGACTCTAACTTTATATAGTACTCGTTACACCCACAACACCAGTGCGTACAAATACATTTGATAACAATGACCCCTTGAATGGGCCGGTTCTAATGTTTAGTGTGACGCTTGAGCGGATGCTCCAGTACAAGACCCCTATAAGCGAGCGAGATTTACTAGAGAACGCTGGACGAGTTCTCGAGGAGATATCAGTGGTACGTATTTGAGCTGGATACGCGCAGCAAGAGATTAGTTATTAACATTGGTTTTTAGCGGCTGGCGCACCGGCTGGAGGCATTGAGGGAGCTACAGTACCTTGTAGTGCTGAATCCGTACATTTCGCAGATATACAGCGTGTATTCGAATTCGTTTCGGCTGATAAGCAAAGCGCGTGCGCCGCGCACGCTCGAGGAGAACGAGGAGATGGTGAGCATTCTGGAGCAGTTGCTGGCTATCCACGCGGACACGATCCCCACGCTCGCGCAAGGGTTTGCCGAGGTGACTCCGCAGTACATGTCTGGCGAGCGGTCGACCCAGTACCTTGACGCGCACCTGCGGGCGCGAATTGGCACGCGGTTGCTCGCTGACCACCACATATCGCTGAGCCGGCCGCTCGGCGCGGACTACGTTGGCGCTCTCCAGAAGCACTGCAGCCCCGCAGAAATACTCGCCGACTGCGCCAAGTTCGTCGGAGAGGAGTGCGACATCAAGTACGGGATCGTGCCGCAGCTTGTGATAGGCGAGGGCGACGGGTGCAGCGAGGTCACGCTCGGGTACGTTCCAGCGCACCTCCAGTACATTTTCACGGAGATACTCAAAAACTCGTTCAGAGCAGTTATTGAAAACCGTCCGCACCAGCACCGCCAGGACCAGCCGCCGCCGCCGCCAGTGCAGGCCACGGTCGTCCGCACAGGGTCCGGCGCCATTGTGCGAGTACGCGACCGCGGCGGCGGGATCCCGCCAGGGCTCGTCGACCATGTTTTTGATTTCGCGTTCTCCACGTACGAAGACGGCGAGGGAGAAGGGTACGCTACGCTCAACACCGCCCCGGGTCAGGGGAACACTATAGCAGGCTTGGGATACGGGTTACCTCTAAGCAGAGCTTATGCGGAGTTCTTTGGCGGTAACCTCAATATCCAAAGTTACGACGGATGGGGTACTGACGTGTATATCAATCTCACCGGTGTTCATTTTAAAGACTAATTATAGTATCAAGTGATATGAAATGACATAAATGACATAAAATTGATCCTGTAATATCTACAATAAATGACTTGCTTGTATCCAGTGCGTGTGTGTTTATGGTAATAAATGTATTATCATTATAGAAACATTACGGAACCTTTAATTCCATTCCATTCCTAGATATGTATGTATGTTTTTCCATTTTCTTTTTAATACAAAATGATGAGGAAAACAAGATGTATGAAGACTTTTTTTGTTAAATTGACTTATTTTTTTTCTTGAAGTTTACTTCTTCCCTGCTAAATCAATTTAGTAGGCGGCCTTGGCAGCAGCTTGTGGGTTGATCTTCTTTCCATCTCTGTTGTATCTAACTCTTGGTGGAGGAGTTCTAATCTTTCTTCCTTCTCTGGATCTGACACGGACAATCTTACCGTGGATAGCGCAGGAAACACAGTAGTGGATCTTCAAGTATAACTTAGGAAGAACGTACTCCTGGTAAACACTGGCGTCGGAGATATCTCTGATGGCAGCAGATTCAACCATGTTTCTGATAGTAAATCTCTTAATGGACTTATCCTTGGGAACCATTCTGGCGCAGTTGGAACATCTGACAGAGGAGTTGTGACCTCTTCCCTTCTTGTTTCTTCCGTTGGATGATCTCTTCTTAGGCATTTTGTCTGGTTGTTGTTGTGACTTTTTTTTTTTTGTTGTTAAAAAATGGAAATTTGTCAAAGTAAAGTTCCAAGTTTCAATGAGATCTTGAAGGGGAGTTGCTGTAGTGTGGGTAGAGTGATTGAGTGGAAAAATCGAGCCCCTAGCAAAACCATTGTTCTGAAATGTACTGCGGTAATGAAACTTTAGATTGAAAAAATACAATCAATAATCCCCAAACGTATGTGTGTGTGACTGTTATATAGTAAAAACCCTAAACTTTTGGTTAGGGTGCACACCGATCAGATCTACATGGAATAAGGTGATATTCTTGTTTCCCGATTAACTGTGTTGTCTAGCTGGTGCTGATACTGGTCAGCGATGATTGGACAGTATTGACATTTTACAGGTTTTCGGAAGTCTTTTTTAAACTACTAGTTTTAATACAGTACTACTACAACACACACATACATTTTGGGCTTTAAATTTTCTTGACCAATCATAAAGGAAAAAACAAAACAGGAAGAATGGCCAGCGTTGTATTTCGTCAGAGAGCTCTGCTAAGGAGCGGTGCCCTTTTGGCAAGCAGCCGAACATCCAGTGCACGAACCTTCACCAGCATGAGAAGTTTGTTCAATGAGAGCAAGAGCAGTGGAGATGTTGCAAAGAAATCTGAACCTGAAAGGGGTATTGTTTATGATTTGGAGCAAGTCCACACCAAGAAGGACCTTTTCGCCGCCGGTGGTAAGGCTGGAGAGATTCCAGATGATCTTGATCAGGCTACCGGTATTGAACGATACGAATTATTGGGTAAATTGAAGGGTATTGATGTATTTGACGAGAGCGGATTACAAGTTGAAAGAAAGGGTACCGTCCAAGACCCTATCATTGTTGACAGTTTCGAGGACAACAGATTTGTCGGATGCACAGGTTACCCTGGCCACCATCATGGTATCCAATGGCTCAACCCTAGCACCACAAAGCAGGCCCGTTGTTGGGAATGTGGTAATGTCTTTACTATTAACAAGGTAGAAGTCGCTGACGAAGAGGATCACCACCATCATTAATGGTATCTAGAGTTAGATAGTAAGATTTATTAGTAAAGCATTATTTCAAAGTAAAAATTGTTCACAAAAGATTGGTAGACTATTGGTGGTATCCGAATAGATGTCGATAAGAGTATCAGTAATGAGATAAGATTCAGTTTATCGAATGGCTGAACAAAGTGTGAAACTATACTGAGCCTCTGCTTTATAAAACCAGTACGCATTTGACGTTAACGGATATTTGAAACCGTACCTTATAAAACCAGTATGCATATGAAGTTGTTGGATATTGAAATGGTATTCACTGATATCATTACAAAAGTAACTTAATTGTGATTAGTAGACCTGGAGTTGCTTCAATACAAGTAAGAGAGATTCTGTGATTAGAAATTGCTTAAAACTGCACGTAGCTATTCATTGACGTTTACAATAAAGTATACTATTAATTAAAATTCAATTAATTCTCGGTTCTTGACTAGATTCATGGTTGAATGACAAAAGTCAATTTTACTACATGTATACTGTTGTATGTTGCATTTTATACATTATCGAGTACATGGTCAATTTGATCAATAACGATACGATTAGCTAGTATAAATGCACATGATAGGTTCGAAGAGCCAATTTATATACAAGCCCAGTGCAGCAGAACTGCAGCAGAACTGCAGCACAGAAAAGCACGCGTGGCATATAACGTACATGTAAGCGTTCATTTAAGCGTTCATGTAGGAAAGCGGATACTGACATGTCAATTAATGGAGAATTCCTGATCACGGCCCGCCGTGCTTTATTGGAATACTCATCCAGTCGGGATTCCGATGATTTCAGAACATTGTAATTGGGTTCTATGCGTTGAACTTGGTTAAACTTTGTTTAACCGGATGAACATATAAGTGAACATGATAAACTGTTTTTATTGAATCAATGAGTGTATGGGGTAAAGTCATTTATATTACACCAATAGTAATGATTGGTGGGCCAAACTTCATCAGGGGGTAATCAAAACATTGTCATACTGATTTATACCTGATTTGAACTGTTGCAATCGCCACAGTGCATTACAGTAATGCCCATTTCACATGGTGAGACATTAACGATCAATCAACCAAAGCGGGATTTATTTACTCCGCTAATACTAGCTAGTACTAGCAGCTAATTACATTCGGCCGTATAGTGATAATAAACCAATTTTCTGAATAACAATTGATGAACATTTCCGTGTAAGTCTTGAATATAAGATAAAAGCTGTTTCCATCTTTTACTCCTGGTTGAAAACCTGTACTTGTTGCTACAAATAGACGGGTGATTTTCACTGGGAAAGCCGATTTCTGGGAAAACCAAAACAGATCGACTGCCCTCTCTGATACACCATTATAATAATATCTAGTTAAATGATGATGGCCAAGATTCGATCGTAGGTGCTGGGTTTTTGAAGTATTAATAAAAGTGTGTTTATTTTTGAACCCCCCTTTTGTCAATCGTTTCCCAATTGGTGTAGTTGTTTACTTTAAAGGGTAAATTTTATTGCCGATCAGGATTTTTCTGTCATCAGCGCTTTCTGGTGCTTAACTTTTTTTTTGCTGAGATCTCCGGGGCTCCTTAATTTTTCTCACTGTTTTTTTTTAGCAACAGGCAGCAGCGTCTTTTGCCTAATTATAGAACTCTTCCCGTCGAATTCGTTAAACATGGGATCGTTTACCAGTTCTCCCTTAGCTTGGCTTAGCAGCAGAAGTAGCAGCAGAAGTAACAGAAGTAGAAGTGATCGATCTTCTTCTCGTCCTCTTCCCCCGTCGCCTCCGGTCTCCGTAGAGGGAGATGCGTGATAACATGTTAATTATAACAATTGGAACCCAGTTTCGGTCGTTTGGCCAAAAGGTATATTTACATCCGGTTCTTCCTCTTCTTTCCCTTTCTCCTTTTATTTTTTCTTTTCTCCACTTTTCTTAGAAAGTAATTGATTTTGACGACTTTTCACTCCGAGAAGATTTCATCATCATCATCAACAACATCTAACACTTGTTGCTTCTGTTTGAGCTGGTTAATTGGCTTTTACTTAATTTTTGTTTTTTGTTTTTTTTTTAAACTCCCTCGTTTACCTCTTTTTTCTTTTTTTTTGCTCTTTATAAGTGTACGATTTCCCAACGCTCGGCTACTTTTTTTTCGCGCATCAGCCAAGCCTCGCTTAATCCATTTAATTCACTCTTACCCCCTTTTATATTCTACTCCCTTTCTCTCTCTCGACAAATACACAATTTATTAAACCTTTTTGTCAGAGAAACAAAAAAAAAAACCTATACACAAACCACCGACAAATTCTTCTACAGGATTAAAAAAGATTTTATACCTTTATTCTGTAAGGATTTTTATTTAAGTTTCTTGAAATTCTCGGCTTCAACCTAAGTTTTTTTGGATCTCTTTTGCATTGAATCTAAAAATTGACACGCTTTTTTTTTATTCAAAACAAACAAACAACAACACCGATAACACCAAAAAAAAAAAGGTTCACAAACCCAAAATTAATATGAAGTTTAACTCTATTGTGCTTGCAGGTTCCGCTGCAACAGCTTTGCTCGGTTCAACTGCTTTGGCAATTTCTTGTGATGCTAACAACAAATGTCCCAGTGATACTCCATGCTGTAATAATTATGGTCAGTGTGGTACGGTCGATTTCTGTGTAGCTGGTTGCGATCCCCAGTCTTCTTACAGTCTCGATTCGTGCGCTCCATTACCAGCTTGCAAGGCCGGCACCTATACTTTCCCCAATAACAACAGTATCATTTATCATTCAGACTACTATGGTGATTCCACCAAGGATAATTTCACTTACTCGGGTACTTTGGCCATGAACAATGGTAACTTACGTGTTACCATGCCTGCCCATTCCGTCGGTTCCTTGATTGCATCTACTTTCTATATCTGGTACGGAAAGATCTCAGTGTCCATCAAGACTTCTCACGGAGGCGGTGTTGTATCTGATTTCATTCTTATGAGTGATGTACATGACGAGGTTGATTTCGAATACATTGGTAACAACTTGGAGCAAGCTCAAACTAATTATTATTTCCAAGGTGGGTTCACTGACGCTAACATGTCTCCTGCTCCCATTGATAGCTCAAGTTACGACAACTTCCATACTTACGAAATTGACTGGCAAGAAGACCATATCACCTGGTCAATCGATGGCGCGGAAGTCAGAACTTTACAAAAATCCGATACCGAGTATAACTCTACTATCGGTGCTAACATGTTCCCTCAAACTCCTAGCAGACTTCAAGTCGGGTTATGGCCCGGTGGTGACCCCAAGCAAGAGCCCCAGGGAACTGTCGAATGGGCTGGCGGTCCAATTAACTGGGATGCTACCGATATGAGTGACCCTGGTTACTATTTCGTCGAAATCGAGTCTATCACTGTTGAATGTTATGATCCTCCCTCTGGAACTCCCGGTTCAGGCTCAAAGTCTTACAAGTACACTAACACTGACAGTATCTCTTCTGATATCGAGCTCAGCAATGATGATACTACCGTTAGTGGTATTGATAGTGATGGCGAATACGTTGGTGCTTCCTCAAGCGCCGCTCATACCAGCAGCAGTAAGACCAGCTCCAGCGAGTCTATTCAAGATGCTTCACAAGTTTCTGAATCAACCTCAACAAGCTCAAGCCAGTCTATCCCCGATGCTTCTCAGGTAAGTGTATCCACTTCTACCAGATCCAGCTCCAGATCGTCATCTTCTTCGGAATCTATCGCCGATGCTTCTGAAGTCGCTCCATCTACTACTACCGCTGCTTCCAGTACTTCTGCCGCAGAGTCTTCTTCTGATGGTGCTGCCGAAGATACTGCTCAGTCTACTGCCGCTGACACCGCCGCCGCTGCTTCCACTTCTGCTGGCTCAACCGCTTCTGCAAGCAGCAGCAACAGCAACAACGGTAACATCGTCACTGTTTCAAGCGCTATTGCCCTTGTTGTTGCCGGTCTTTCCGGTATGTTTATTTTGTAATAGTATATAACGACTTCTAATTAAAAAGTATTTACAAATTTATTTCCTTGTGTTTGTTTCGTCATGTCTAGCCTTGAATTGTTCATTTATCCCCTATTTAATTATTAACCAAATATTTACTCTATACTTTTTTCTTTTTTTCCTTTTCTTTTCTCTTTTCTCTTTTCTCTTTTCTTGCTTCCCCTGTTTTTATCTTATGAGAAAATGCTATCAAGAGCTCTTGCACATAGTTTCATGTACTCCACATCTCCCGGTGAAAACGACCTGTTCCGCTTGCTGAACCCTGCCATGACAAACCCGCCGTACCTCACTTTGATTCTCAAATCTGTCGTAGTGGTCGCGTTCACGTGTTTGGGCCGGTTCCGTTCAATAGCCTTGGCTATATCATTCTTCAATGCTTCAGAGTCTTCGTGACCTAACAGTGTTGGCTGCAGCGTACTCAAATCAGTGCTCTTGCCCAGCGCGGCAATAGCCGCCGCAGCTGCCACGCCAACGTTTTTGCCGGCCTTCGCCGCGCGCTCAATCTCCCGCTGCAAATGCTGCTCAAGGTTCTCCTGCTCCTGCGCTTCCGTGCCCTGGAACGTCAGCCTTGCAAACCGGTTGAAAATCTCTCGCTGTTCGGGCAACTCGTCGTCCTTCGGTTTCCTGTTCTCGGTATTGTCACCTTCTCCGGCATCGCCGCTATCACCGTCGCCGCCGATACCAGTACTGCTGTTGGTATCGCCTTGCACCTTGACAACAGTGGCCATGCCGCCAATGGTAGCAGTGTACGTGCCCTCGCTGCCGTCTTCTAGTATAGTGTTCGCCGAGTCGTTGCCCCTACCGGAGTTCGTAAAGTGCATGCTATGCACGGGCGAGTTCAGGGTAGCAGTAGTGTTTGACAGGTAGTCGTTGATAGCTGGAGGCGCAGTGTAAAAGGACCGGGCCGTGTTGAACATTGACAATATATCGTCGTCTTCAGTGATGCATGTACTAAGCCCGTTACCAGGACTAGGTTTGAGTACCTTGCCATTGGCTGCTGCTGGCCTTGCCACTAAAGACGGAAGAGACTGCGGCAGCATCGCGCCTTTAATGTTCCCGTTAGCGACCGGTTGTTCCTCGCGTGCTGGCGGTTTCTCCGGGCCAGAACAGTAAACAAACTTCTTGTCGGATTTTTGGAATGGCATGAAAATACCCGACTGGTGTGAGATCTTCTCGTCATTCTCGGGTACAGTGAAGTACACCCCGTTACGAGAATTGAGAGCCATGACATGCACCGTGGAATCAAAATTATGAGTTTCAATCATAGGTCCATTCTTCTTGCGTCCATTACTCTTCTTCTTTTTCCGCTTCTGTTTATCATGCCGACGACGACCGCGGCGGCCGCTATTAGTTGTATCTTTATCATCATTACCTGCACCGCTTGCTTCATAATTATCATCGTCATCAGTATCGTCTCCTTCGGTTTCTTCCTCTCTCCCGTTCTCAAGCAAGTTTGATAACCCGCACCCGCCCAAGAGCCGCATGTGAACGTTGCGGTCACGCTCATCGGAAATAACCTCTTCAAACCTGTCAACCTCACTGCACATGGTGCCACTGTTACGACCAACAAACGGAGCATTTTCCTCCACGTCATGAACAGTTGTCACTCTAATCTCCAGCACGTAGACAACATCGAGGCCTAGAGCTTGAGCTAAAATCTTAGACGCCTTTTCAATAGCGCTCTTGACAGTACTGCATTCTAACAACTCTTTTGATATCTCATATGACTGCAACAGCGAAGGGTTGCATTCCAAATGTTTCAAAGTGTTAATGTCGTAGGCGACCGTGTAGTTATGCGGCAAGTACGATCTTTCACTCAGCGACTCCAAATCTTCAGACATGCGTCTCATTGCACTGGTTCGAGATCGCTGTCGCGTCTCGGAAGTTGACCGTAATGGACTCCAAAAATGGTCTCCAATCCCACCAGGAATACTCACAAACGTCCCCACGGGATGACTACAGTGCTGCTGTAACCTGTGTAACTCATTCGCTTGGTCGCGTTTCGCCTTATCCTCGGGCTTTTTGCTAGTACTATCAGTACCATCAGTATCATTACCACCTCCCTCGTCATCCTCGTCATCATCTTCTTCCTCTTCATTGTCGCATACACTGGTATCGGAGTCCACACGGGGGCTTATTGCCGATACAGAACTATCCATAAAATCCATAATCTTTGTAGCTACTTCCTGTAGCCGTTCCTTGAGCCCCAGAGGGACGTAGTTTCTCATGTAAGGGTCAAAAATAGCTACCGTGCCAATGGCATGACCATCTGAACGTAAGGGCACTGCTGCATAAAACTTAATGAATGGCGGTCCATGTACCAAGGGGTTATAAACCATTCGCCAATCGTGGCTAGCGTCAGTTAAAATAAAACTGTTCTTGGATAAAATAGCATGGCCATCTATCGACACTGCGCGGGAAATGACCCCCAGAGAGTGTCCAAATGAAAACTTAACAACTTGCCTTGTGCGGTCAACAAGCGACACAGATGCTCCTGAAACGTTGTAGTCGTGGATCAATGGCTTAATTAGCGAGCTGAAAAATCCAGACTGTCTCCATTTCTTGTTATCCATGTACAGCCGTGCTTTGGCGTTACGCTTGGACTCATTGATAGACATTGGCGGGGTCATGAACCCGTACCCGCTGAAACTCAACGGACGTTCAACAGTGGACAGGTCAATCTCGCAGCGGCCGTAATGCTCAAGAAAATGCGGCCACGTCTCTTCTAGTTCCCGGAAAAAGAAATCAGGAATATTCTCGGGAATTGAAGAACGTATCTTACCAGAGAACGACTTGGCAAGCCGCTTGATATTAGCTGATGTAGCTCCGGCGCTGGTGATAAGCGCCGCCGAGGAGACACGGCTACTACCAAAGCTCGCACGCCGCCGTCCGGCCTTGCTGCGACGACGGTGACGGCTGTGATGGCCGTGGCCGTGGTGATGACGATGTGATTTTTCAACTCTTGCGCTACTGTCGCTGCCGCTACAGCTGGCCTGGGTTTTTCTGTGTCTACGAGACAAAACGTGTCTCTGCTTGCCCATCTTCTTTTTTTCCTTACCAGCACTTTTGACTGAGTGCGCAGCTGCCTTTGCCGCTTCCGCTGCAGCATTCAAGTCAAGTGAAGGCTGTTGCATTGCGTACTGGGTGGTATATCAAAGGGGTATCAAAGAGGAAGGAAACTTCAATGGAGAGCAAGAAAAGATACATTGCTTAGTTGGGTATATATACGTATAGGTATCTGCCCTGAACAAAATGCTCGGTGTACTGGGGAAACGCCCATTTTTGGTGGTATCTGGAGGGTTTTTCGAATGGTCAAAAGCTCAGACCTGGTCATGACCGTGCGTCGTTCTGCTGGTACTGGTTCTTGATACCGTTGACAATGTTACGCGTGCGTATTTATCATCATTGTGTATATATCAGACTAGTTGGTCCATTTTCAAGTCAAGTTTTTTTTTCTTCGCCATCACCATCGCTCGATCATGTGTGTGTGTGTGTGTGTGTGTGTGTGTGTGTGTTGTTGTGTTTATCAAAACTGTGAGAGATTTCAAAGCTCACTATTTCATCAACCTTTGCTTCTTTCGCCTTTGCCCTTTCCAGGAAGTAGAAGAGAAAGACGACAACCATCAACGCGAGGAACTCTTTTTCTTTTTTCTGCCTAGCTACACATAAATACAGTTCTGACACTTTACGGTTAATAGCTCTTCTGTATAAAAAGGGACTCTGCCAGTAGCAGTTCATCAATTAGGTGTTTGGAGATTTAACAATGGTTGAAGAAGGTATGTTTTTGTTTAACTTTTTTTTTCACGACTTGAAGCTGACCGCACGCGTTTCTAGAATATGACCAGGAGTTTGAGGATGATAACGAGATCACCGCGGAGGACTGCTGGACAGTGATCTCGTCTTTTTTCAATGAAAAAGGGTTGGTATCTCAGCAGTTGGATTCATTCAACGAGTTTATTGAGACTTCAATGCAGCAGTTGGTGTGGGAAGACCGCAGCTTGATTTTGGACCAGCCTGCGCAGCATGTGACGCCCGAAGATAATATCAATAAGCGGTACGAGATCACGTTCGGCAGGGTTTACGTTTCGCGGCCTACTATGACTGAAGCTGATGGAAGTACGCACTCTCTACTTCCCCAAGAGGCGCGACTCAGAAACTTGACGTACTCGTCGCCACTGTACATCGATGTCCAGAAACGGGTTCTGTACTCGAAGGACGTGTCGTACGACGACGAGGATGACGACACCAGCGGTGGTAATAACAACAACGGCACTGGCACTGACGCTGACCGTGAATGGAAGACGTCTGAAGAAGAGCCTGAAGAACCGATTTCAAGGGTGTATATTGGTAAAGTACCTATCATGCTTCGGTCCCAGTTTTGTGTGTTGCGCTCACTCAGAGAACACGAGTTTTATGAGCTCAACGAGTGTCCTTATGACCAAGGCGGGTACTTTGTTATCAACGGTTCGGAGAAGGTTCTTATCGCACAAGAACGAAGTGCTGCAAATATCGTGCAGGTTTTCAAGAAGGCTGCTAATTCCCCAGTGACTCATGTTGCTGAGATCCGTAGTGCAACCGAAAAGGGATCAAGATTGATCAGTAGCATGCAAATCAAGCTTTTCGGTAAGGAGAAAACTATCAAAGCTGCATTGCCTTACGTTAAGAGTGATGTGCCTATCGTGGTAGTGTTCCGGGCCCTTGGAGTTGTTCCAGATGGTGATATCTTGCAGCACATTTGCTACGACCAAAATGACTGGCAGATGCTTGAAATGCTGAAACCGTGCATTGAAGAAGGTTTCTTCATCCAAGATCGTGAAGTTGCCCTGGATTATATCGGTAGACGAGGTGGCGGTGCTATGGGCATCAATAGGGAAAAGCGTATCAGATACGCCAGAGATATTCTGCAAAAGGAGTTGCTACCACATATCACCCAAGAGGACGGGTACGAAAGCAGAAAGGCATATTTCCTCGGTTACATGGTGCACAGAATGCTTTTGGTAGCATTGGAACGTCATGACCAGGACGATCGTGACCATTTCGGTAAGAAGCGGTTAGATCTGGCCGGTCCACTAATGGCCAACCTTTTCAGAATGCTGTTCAAGAAAATGACAAGAGACATTTACAGGTTTATGCAGAAATGCGTGGAAACTAACAAGGATTTCAACTTGACCTTGGCTGTCAAGGCTAATACTATCACTAACGGGTTCAAGTACTCTTTGGCTACGGGTAACTGGGGTGACCAGCGTAAGGCTATGTCGACAAGAGCTGGTGTGTCTCAGGTACTGAACCGGTACACGTTCTCTTCTACCTTGTCGCATTTGCGACGAACAAACACGCCTATCGGACGTGATGGTAAGATTGCGCGACCAAGACAGCTGCATAACACGCATTGGGGGCTCGTGTGCCCTGCAGAAACCCCCGAGGGTCAGGCATGCGGGCTGGTCAAAAATCTTTCGCTCATGTCGTGTATATCCGTTGGTAGTTCATCAGAGCCTATCACAGGGTTCTTGGAGGAATGGGGTATGGAACCTTTAGAAGACTATCTGCCATACGCTTCGCCTAACGCTACGCGTATCTTTGTCAACGGTGTGTGGGTAGGTGTACACCGCTCGCCTCAGAAACTTGTGGAGACCATGAAGACTCTGAGACGTAAAGGTGATATCAACCCTGAAGTCAGCATCATTCGAGATATCCGTGAGAAGGAGTTTAGAATCTTCACTGATGCTGGTAGAGTTTACCGACCATTATTTTTGGTCGACACTGATGAAGAAAGTGCCACTAGGGGACAGTTAATGTTGAAAAAGGAACATGTTTACGAATTAGCTGTAGACGAGCTAGGCGGCGGCGGTGACGAAGACGAAGACGAGGAGGCTGAAGACGAAGATGGGAATGAGAAGTGGAAATGGTCTACTTTGGTTCGAAACGGAATTTGCGAGTATGTTGATGCCGAAGAAGAGGAAACTATCATGATTGCTATGACGCCTGAGGACCTGGAAGCTGCAAGACAGCTACAAGCTGGTATCAAGACTGTCGAGGAAGAAATCAGCGCTGACCGAAGAGTCAAACCACAGTTGAGCACTTCTTCGTCACATAGTTATACCCATTGTGAGATCCATCCTAGTATGATTTTGGGTATCTGTGCTAGTATCATTCCCTTCCCCGATCATAACCAGTCACCAAGAAACACATACCAGTCAGCTATGGGTAAACAAGCCATGGGTGTGTTTTTAACAAATTACAGTATGCGTATGGATACAATGGCAAACATCTTGTACTATCCTCAGAAGCCGTTGGCAACTACTCGATCAATGGAGTTCTTGCGGTTCAGAGAGTTGCCAGCCGGACAGAATGCCATTGTTGCTATTTTGTGTTACTCCGGTTATAACCAGGAAGATTCCATGATTATGAACCAAAGTAGTATCGACAGAGGGTTATTCCGAAGTTTGTTTTTCCGATCTTACATGGACCAGGAACGCAAGATTGGTATGTCTGTTGTCGAAGAATTTGAAAAGCCTACCCGTGCAGATACGTTGCGGTTGAAGCATGGTACTTATGATAAACTCGATGAAGATGGATTGATTGCTCCTGGTGTTAGAGTATCTGGTGAAGATATTATCATTGGTAAAACTGCGCCTATTCCTCCTGATACCGAAGAGTTGGGACAGCGTACCAAGTACCATACCAAACGAGATGCATCTACCCCGCTGAGAAGCACCGAGGCAGGTATTGTCGACCAGGTGTTGCTGACCACGAACCAGGAAGGGTTACGGTTTGTTAAAGTGCGTATGCGTACCACTAAAGTGCCCCAGATTGGTGACAAGTTCGCTTCCCGTCACGGTCAGAAGGGTACAATCGGTGTAACTTACCGACACGAGGATATGCCCTTCACTGCCGAGGGTGTTGTCCCCGATCTTATCATCAACCCACACGCCATTCCCTCGCGTATGACAGTCGCCCATTTGATTGAGTGTTTGCTGAGTAAGGTGTCTTCGTTGTCCGGGTTTGAGGGCGACGCTACTCCTTTCACCGATGTGACTGTCGAAGCCGTGTCCAAGCTTCTGCGTGAGCACGGATACCATTCACGAGGGTTCGAGGTCATGTACAACGGTCACACCGGTAAGAAGCTGATGGCGCAGGTGTTCTTCGGTCCTACATACTACCAGAGACTGAGACATATGGTGGACGACAAGATCCACGCCCGAGCAAGAGGTCCGGTTCAGATTCTTACCCGACAGCCTGTGGAAGGTCGTTCACGAGATGGTGGGCTGCGTTTCGGTGAAATGGAGCGTGATTGTATGGTTGCCCACGGTGCCGCGGCCTTCTTGAAGGAACGTTTGATGGAAGCCAGTGATGCCTTCAGAGTACACGTGTGTGGTATCTGCGGTCTCATGTCGGTTATTGCTAATTTGAAAAAGGTGCAGTTCGAATGCCGGTCGTGCAAGAATAAGACAAAGATTTACCAAGTTCACATTCCTTATGCGGCCAAACTGCTATTCCAAGAGTTGATGGCAATGAACATTGCACCAAGATTGTACACTGATCAGTCAGGGTACTCTGTACGTTAGAGACTAAAACAGAAAAAAAATTAAAAAAAAAAGATATATCTAAATAAACACATTTATATGTTATTTACACTAAGAAATACAATAGTAACGAATAAAAGAAAAGAAATCAAAGTTCTTTATATGATATGTTGGGGTTATATGTATAGCTAATGCTTTTGAAATTTACCACACATACGGGAAGGATACTCTAACTGGCATTTTCCATCTCATGGTCATCATCTTTCTTGTCAGGTTGGTCCTGCGACGCTTGTTGTGCACTAGAGCTGGCTTCACCCCCGCCTTCGACCTCGCCTTCGCTGCCTTCTGTAGCAGCTTTTTTCTCTGCCTCTAATCTCTCCCGTTCCTGTCGTGCACGCTCATCTTCAAGCGACATTCTCAGCGCAAGAGCTAGCTCAGGGTCCACGCTTGGATCAACGCCAAACTCAAACTGTCCAGCACCTGAGCCTCCCACGCCGCCAGCGCCGGAGCCTGACCCATCTACATCGTCAAGCCCACTGTTATCGTTGAGTATTGGCGAAGACATAATCATATCTGAAAGAAGGTGAGGTCCTGGGGGCACGGTGACTAAATGGCTATTACCGCCAGAATTTACTCCTTCCAGGAACTTGTCTAATAGATCAGAGTTATCTGCTTCTTGGCCAAAGTTGATAAAGTCCACAGCCACGTTATTCTTTTTCATTTTCTTAGCAAGCTTGACTAGTGTTTTAGCATCCTCGGTGACAGGGCTGCCCACGAAGGCAATAATTCTCTGTCGTTGTACTTTGTTTTGTCGATGTTTCAAAGCCAGTGCCGCCACCTGGATAGCTGTGGATAAATGAATGGAACCTTGTACTTTTACATCATGAATGGCACTCAAAATTTTACCAAAGTCGCTCGTCAACGTCGCAAGCACCTCGGGGCCCTCGCCGCCCATGGATATGATCCCTACGGTGCTCTCGGGGTTCGATTGTGTTTTGGCATTGAAGATCATGTTAGCAGCATCCACTTGCGCTTCAAACCGCGTGGGATTGTAGTCTCCATTCCGCATGTACTCGGAGTTATCAATTCTACACCATTAGCCATCTATTGCATTGAAACTGTACCAGATAGATTATAGTAATTCACTTACATTATTATCGTCGCCTCCAAGACCATTATGATGTGTTACTAATGAAACCTTCCAAGTGTTTCGTTTGTATGATAAGTAAGTATAAGCTTCACCCGCCAGGTATAAACGCGATCGATCTATAGTAGATCTGAAAGTTGACTGTTGTTGACAGTATTGCCAGAAAAGTATATTTATATTCTTGTCGACACCAACTGATATATCATTTCTGTACAAAATGGCAGAAAACCAAAATACAGACATAGGACCGCATTTAACGCGAGCTGAACGGGATGCTTTGGTAGGAGACTTGAAGTCTGAGCGTAAGTAGAATTACTAATGAAGCTACCTCTTTTTGTTGTTTGAAGGTGCTTTGTGTTTGTTTACAGTCCTGACCCTCAAATAGTTGAAATGCGGATTGCAGGACTAAGGTCGCTTCAAAAGCTAGCAGCGACTAATATGCAAGCAAAAATATCTATGAGAATTAATAGAGTGCCTCGTAGACTATGGAATGTTACTATAGGCGAGGTACTTGAGCGACGAGATAATCTAGCAAAGGGCATGTCTTCGCACACTAATGGCAGTAATACTGTACTCGTTCCCCATAGATCTGTTTCAACAAACAGTGCTAAATCTCTTATTTATTCTAAGCAAAATGATACGAAAATAAAGCCGCGGGCGGCGCTTGATATAAAGAAAAATGAGGATCAAGAGTTACATATACCGAGAACTAGAGCAACTAAACAGGCGCTCAGCAAGGTGCAACCGAGGGAGCCTGGTACAAGTCCTAGGCGGATTTCGAGGCCTGTGGCGACTGCTACTCCGCGTACGCGCTTACAGGCGCAGACACAGCAGCAGCTATCTAGTAGAAAGCTACCTCCTAGAGCTGCTAAAATCACCGCTGCTGCAGCTCTTACGCACCCTTCGACGCCTGTGGCGAAATCACCGGCTGGTGTACGGAAAGCACCCAATACAGGCACTGGATTATTAACCTCCAGTAGAATCACACGCAGTGTGACGCGGCCTGTAAAGGTTGTTCCATCGGGTAATAGTCCTACTAGGGTTAAGGCTACACCAGTCAGAGACGTATCTATGAGTACCCGAGCAACTGCATCCAGTATCCGAAAAGCTGTACCAAAAAGGCATCCGGCAACTTCAAGCACGGTTCCAGAGCCTGTTAAGCGAAACACTCGCAAGAAGTAGATTGGATGGCTATAGAATGAACTTTGTTCCTGTTTTTTTCCTTGCTAAATTCATCTATAATATACCTATATACATATACAACATCCCATAATTTTGTCAACTCATGCTTGTTGGCGTTTCAGTATCTTCTGGACTTTTGGCTGTTCGTCGTGGAACGCTAAGATATTATTCACATAAGGATTAGTTGAATCTTCAAAAGTTTTTAGTCTTGCCAAGTGAATGTGTCGTAATTTGTTCTTCGGTAACATTCCTGAAACGGCCTTTCGCAGAATCTCTCCGCCACCTTTCCTGTCAATAACTTCCTTCATAGTCCATTCTTGCAGACTACCAGGACGACCACTGTGCTTGTAATATATTTTCTTGTCAAGTTTATTGCCAGAAACGTTGATGAACTGACAGTTTGTCACAACGACGTAATCACCAACATCAGCTACACCAGTTAATTCTTCTATCCATGAACAAAAAAGCAAAAATGAAACGACAACACTCGGTCAGCTTTTGGAGACTTACTTGATGGATGGTAAATTGGTTTGTGTTTTCCCATTAAAGCTATGGCTATCGAATTGGCCAACCGACCCAACGTCCTGGGATCTTTCGCCATATCAACGTGGTGCCATGTCCGGCTAAACGCCAGCCCAGACTACAAAAGTTAGTACTCACTCAAGTAACCCCACTCTCTTGCCAGGTTGACACTTACTCGGCCTAAGTAATGCGACATGTTCAAATGATGCTAAAGCTGAAAAATTATACTACCCGGGCAATATTGTTAACTAATACGCTATCGATCGTAAAGCCTTTTTCTACTGGATCGTGATCCAAGATATATCGTACGGCTGACACT
The DNA here is from genome assembly GCA_030574195.1 of Groenewaldozyma auringiensis. Classification (NCBI taxonomy): domain Eukaryota; kingdom Fungi; phylum Ascomycota; class Dipodascomycetes; order Dipodascales; family Trichomonascaceae; genus Groenewaldozyma; species Groenewaldozyma auringiensis. Next base: position 88,837 of record JAJMEP010000045.1, read on the forward strand.
AGCACTACCAGTCTAAGCTTTCAAAGAACGTAAGATATTATTCAAGTATAAAAGAGGTCTTGTACAACTTGTAAACATCATGCATGGCCATTGAAGAATGGCTTATGATGCAGATTACTATGGAGGTCACAAAATTTGCTGTAATAAAAGCAGTCACTATACAGACTACGCTAACAATAAAAAACTATGAAATTCGATTGGGTCTCGTTGAGCACCTTCCATACTTGGCCCCAACAACTACGTCTGTTCAACTTTTTGCAACTTCAAAAAGCCAGATAACATATTACTTCAAGTATTTCATTATTATCAAAAATTATTTTAGACTATATTTATGCATCTTCAGGAACATGATCCCAAAAGTTTTTGCCCTCAGTAGTTTCGGCAATGACCTTAGTTCTTATCAAGAAATCGCCAAAATGTTCACCTTCATGTCTTTCCAATGCCCATCTTTTAAACAGAGGTTTCAAAATACTCAAAATCTCCTCCTCATTAATTGAGCTCTTGTACAACTTGTTCAATCGTTGTCCATGGTACCCACCACCGAGCATCAAATTGTAAGCACCATATGCTTTACCAACAAGTGCCACTTCAGCGAGCCATGGTCTTGCGCAACCGTTGGGGCACCCAGTCATTCTCATGACAACACTGTCACGACGCAACCCGTATTCCTCAATAGCCTCTTCAACTTTTGAGATCAACTTGGGCAAGTATCGTTCAGATTCGGCCATGGCCAACCCACAAGTAGGGAAGGCTACACATGCAGCTGAAGACAACCGTAACGCCGAGAATGCAACGTTATCGAGTTTATATTTAGCCAAGATCTCCTTGACAGCCGGTAAGTGCTCATCGGTAACTTTGCTAATAAGTATATGCTGGTTGGCGGTCAATCTGAACTCGCCAAAACTGTGGCTCTTGAAGTACTTGGCGACTTCCCTGAAACCAGCCTTGAATTGCAACTCAGGAGTATCTTCAACACGACCGTTCTCAACAAAAGAGGTAAAATGATGAAGCCCGTTTTCATCAGTAACCCAACCAAAGTGATCAGTGTTGGAATCAAAATGGAACTCGCGGGGTTGTTCAAATTGGAAACCCAATAGTTCCTCGACTTTACTCTTGAACACATCAACTCCAAGATCATCAATGGTATACTTTAGACGAGCGTGCTTTCTGTTCTTTCTATCACCATTATCTCTTTGGACAAGCATGATCTTTTCGCAAACAATAACGACCTTATCCTTAGGAACATAACCCAAAAGACTACCAGTTCGAGGATACGTCTTGCGGTTGTTATGAGTAGTACCCATACCACCACCAGCAAGGACGTTGAATCCGACTACCTCATTGTCCTCAACAATAGCAATAAGACCAACATCATGAGCATACACATCAACATCGTTGTAAGGCGGAACGGCAATGTTGATCTTGAACTTTCTTGGGAGATAGGTAGGTCCATACAATGGTTCATGGTCAACAATGGCACTTTCAGAGACTAATGTCTTCTTGGGCTTCTTCTTAGGTCCATCTGGTCGTTCTTCAAAAGTCTTGGTGAAATCAGGTCCGTCACTTTCATCCTCACCTTCGAGCCAGATCTCATAATAAGCAGTAGTTTCTGGCAAAAGGTGCTCACTGATCACATAAGCAGTCTTCACAACTTCGTCATGGATTTTAGAATTACCTGGTAAAGCAGCAGTAACAACATTTCTGTCTACATCACCACATGCAGCAACGGTATCCATTAAAGTAGAGTTCATGCCACGAATGGCAGGTTTCAAGTCCTCCTTGACAACACCGTGAAGCTGGAAGGTACCTCGAGTAGTAATCTTGAAAGTACCATTACCTCTACTATCAGCGAGCTCATCAATCTTGAGCCATTGGTCTGGGTTAGCAACACAACCAGGCAATCTAACACGCACCATGAATGAGTAGGCAGGCTCCAATCCAGCAGCCTTTCGCTCGTCTCTGATATCACGGTCATCTTGCATATAGATACCATGGAACTTAGTTAACTGCTGATCACTAGCAGAAATCGCTCCTGTAGATTTATCCTTGAGACCTTCGGCAATACCACCTCGCAAGTAGTTGGAGTTGATCTTGATATCTTCGTTAGTGATTGGTGGTGGCTCATCAGCAGTGGCAACACCATCAACATTAAGAGCCTTCCACAACAATGGCTCCCATTCGTTGTAAACAGTAGAGTACTGATCGGCATCTTGTTCATCACCTAGCCCAAGAGGAACAAGATCAGTAGCACCAAAAAGCTTCAACTTGTTGTACAGATCCTTACTAGGCTTGTTATAGTAGACTTTATCTTCCTTCCTTGGCCAATACAAACTATCACCCAGACCAAATACACCGGTCTTGACGTTACCTAAATCAATATCAGTGGATCCTTTGAGAGCATCCCAGAACGCTCTACCGTTTTGAGGGAACTCGCCCTGGCCGGCGGTGGAAGTGATGAAAACAACATTTTCTTCATTAGGCAACTCCTCAACAGGGTAATCGTCAAATGCGAGAGCAACCGACTTAAGGCCTCTTGACTTGGCACGGCGTTGAAGACGCTTTGCAACAGATTCAGCGGTACCACCATCAGAAGCAAAAAGAATGGTGATTGGTGGCCCAGAAAGTCCTTCCAATAATCTAGCATAAGCTTCTTGGGCCTTGGCGTCTTGTAATGTCTTGACTTTAGATCCATAAGAAGAGTTGAGTGATCTGGCAAATGAAGGGTTTCGGTTACTGAGCAAAGTCAAATTGTTCTCTCTAGCCAAAAAATCCTTCAAACTTTTCTTGATATGAAATGAATCCAACTTGAAAACATTTTCTTGTGCTTCCTCTGTAGGATTATATCGATATAAAGGCCAGTATCCTGACTCAACGGCACGCTTGGTCTCTCTAAGTACAACTAGTGCGTCGTCTTTTTCGTCTTTGTATGGCAAATAAGCCACAACTACTGATGGCCCATCATACTTTTCAGCCTCAATGAACGCCTGTAATAACTGGGTGTATGAAGAATAAACTGCGACTGAAGCCACATAAGCCTTACCGGAGTTCATAGCATATAAACCAATGTCCTTCTTTCTAGGAACTGACGGCTGTTTGGCAACCTTTGAGTATGGTTGAGAATCGATGACAAGAACATTAACGTTCTTTCCGGAAGTGACAACATGATGAATACCTGAGTTTCCAATATCATAGGCCCAAGAATCTGATCCAACAATCCAAGGAGCTTTAGGAGCAAACTGTTCTTCGTAGTCAAGAAGTGTATTAGCAGACTTGGAAAATTCTTTGGATTTATTCAGCAGGGTAACAATGTTCTCGACATTAACAGAAAGAGGATCAACAATCCAAACTGATAAAAGCTGCTGAAGATCTGCTTTGTGCAACACTGGGAAATCATTCTCACGAAGTGTTTTTCTTACTCTTGTAACAAGCTCGTCCTTGTCTCTAGAGGTGGCTAAAAACTTACCAAACCCATACTCCGGAGTATGTTCAAATCCAGTATTCAGCTTATCGGTAGCGTTGATTACATCTAATCTAGAGCCAAATAATTGTCTTAGAACCTTAGTATAAGCATCCTCCAAATTATTAACAGCTTCTTGTGCCTTTTTAGTCTCTGCATCAACATCTTCAACAGCATATTTATCTCCAACAAATAACTTTTGTATAGGTGATTCCAAAAACAGATTGGTACTGATCGACTTGACAACAGTGCGAACATTCTCATAGGACACTTTTCCTAGCTGGACAGATACAACTGTATAATTCAAAGATCCGTCACTAAAGATATCAGTGATAAAATCTTGTACCAGAGCACTCCATGAAGTAGTCTGGTTGTGTACTTGTTCAGCAAAGGCCAACTTAGTAACTGTCTTGGGAACAATGGACAGTAAACTCTTGCTCGACCAAGGTCTGTAGGAACGAATTAGAACCAATCCAACATCCTTAGTCTTAGAAATAGCCTCCACAAAAGGTTCAGCGGGCCAACCAAATAAAACGATAACACCTTGAGCATTAGATGATCCGTAGTAATCAAAAGGTTTATAACCTTTACCCACTTTGGAAAGAATGTCTTCGACGACAGCAAATGAATCAACGGCTGGTTTTACAGCTTCTGTTTCTGATTGATCCTCGGCGGTTACGTCTGGCTGGCCAAGAGTAGCCAAGTATTTAGTGATCTTGTCTTTAGAGTATTGTGCAACAGACTCTGTAGAATCTCCTTCGCCAAAAAAATGAATAACACCCTGCCCTAGCTTTGAAGCTATCACATGTGATGCTAATACGATATCCTGTGAATCTTTGGCAGTGAAGGACTGAAGGAAAATGTATTTAGAATGTCTTAATGCTGAGAGTAACGCATAATCAGTATAAGAGGCATTGTTTGCTGCTCTGTTCTCCATAACATTGACATGGATTACAATGTTCGAATGTAATAACTCAGGCAAATGAACAATACCGTTAAAAAGAGTAAGTAAATCCGTATATACAGCAACCTTGGATTCAGGTGCTTCGAGATAATAGTCAGCTATAGCTTGAAAAGGGTCATTCGAAGATCTAAGCACAGTGACCTTATCTTGAGAGCTATCTGGGATTCTTTTTGCAAAAGATGACTTCTTGTATGCCAATGTAGGCTGCAAGACAAAAATCTTATCACTTGATTCATTGCTTATAGCAGCAGCTAAAAAAAAGGTCAATGTTAGTCATATTGATGTGTTTCAGAGTGAACTATCAAACTTACCAGCTTCGCCGCTTGTGTGAATGGGATCTGAAGACACCATAATTTTCTCTTGTTAGGCACCAACTCTCAAGACAAACGGTAAAATATGATATTTCACGTTTGTGTTTTAAAAAGCGAGAAAAATTCCAGGTTTAAAAAAGAAACAAAAAAACAGCCCGGAGCTTTTGTGAAATTCTTAACTTGAATATTCAAGAGTGGGGGTGAGTGTGAAAAACACTAATAAAGTTTCGTCACTTTAGACATAATTTCAGCCATATGGCGGGGAGTGAGCCGATCCCTAGTAAAAAATTTTTGTATTTGCAAGACTATCGGGGTATGCGATTACGTGTGCCTAAATGCACGTGATGTTGCTAACTTTCTGACCAATTATGAAATAGTTATTACACATCAGACACCGCCAACAAAAAAAAACTTGCATACACCAGATTGATTTAAAATGAACTGATCTCAAACCTGGCTGATTGAATATACGAGCAATACGGTTGAACTGCAGTTCTGTATGAAAACTATTTCGAAAAGCAATATGTAGCTCAGAGTATGCTCTGAACAAGTTTATACCAACAAAGTACCAGTATTTTCAAGATAAGATCGATCTGAGTACTTACTGATCTTATCGCAGATTTATCGGTGGACAACCAAGGCTGTAACACAGTACTAGTGTTAATCCAGATTCAAGGTCCACGCGTCGGTTTCAGCTGATACCTTTTTAATCACCAGACTGTCTACTGAAAGTTTTTTATGCTAGGTAGGAAACCATGTTACCCAACCATAGAAGTTATTTACTAGGATAAATATAAAAACGCCCATATTTCTGGCCTACTAGTGACTTTATACTTATTATTTTATCTTTGGCGACCACTATGGCTGCTAGGCTAAGTGAAAAAAACTGGCGCTTGACCTCCTAATTCAACAATGGCCCGACTAACTATAAAGTTCTTGACGATACATAAGGTTAGTATGACTAGCTAACTGTTTGCATATACTGTTGCTTTACATGATCTGTGTAACGGATTATCTACTAAGCAAAAGAACAAGTGAAGACAACTTCTAGAAACAAAAGTTCATATACTTGAATGATGCTACGCTGATATTTTATTCATCTGCATGCCGTCATAAACAAATTGATGAATTTCAATACGAGCAAGCTCCCGTCATAAGTCAGGTAGCTTATGATTAATCATTGTAACAAACATAAAAAAAGTAGAGAGTAATCACCAGTTACCAACAACGTTCGCTACTTGCGTTTACCCTCTGGTTACTATGATACTTACTGGCGACCCCAAAAAAATAATTAATTCTTTCCAAAGTAGTTACCCTAAAGTTTAGAGCGACAACTTTTGAACTTTGCGCATACTTTCGTGAACGTATAGATATCAAATATAGAACCGAGTCGCCAAAAGTGTTGTTGCAAAAGTACACTTAACCCAACAAAAAAGAATAGTCAAGCGCGGGTTCATTTCTTACACATCTACTTCATAGTTAATCATTAATGGTATGAAAGGAGAACTTATACAAACAAAATAATGGATCATGGGCTCAACAAATTCAGCACGCAATATAAAACTATTTTAAATGCCATGAATGAAAAGATTGCGAGCTACTATATTGGTTTAAAACATCCAAGTTTTTAAACTTTTTCATGACATACTTCACTCAGGCCAAAAATAATACTGTTAATAAAACCGCCTTTATTAGATCATTAAATTATTTCTACACAAAATATACTTATCCCCTACTAAGATATCCAACCGCTAAATTTAACATGACAGAAATATCTCATTACCGTATAGCACCAAGTTTTCAAGTAATAATAATTAATAGTACTCATACGGATTTGAAAAAAAAGCTTGACCTTTACTAAACATCTACTTCACACATGCCCAAATTTAATTCAAGGTGATTACTTTAACAAAACAATAATTCATTTAACTACAAAAATGTATTACGTAATTGCCAACTACAAAAAATTAGTGTACTCCCCACAGGGCCAAAAGAACATTAAACAATAAAATCAAATAATTTAGATAAAATAAATAAATACATCTTTAAAATAAATAAAATAATTAAAAAAAAATAAAAAAATAAAATAAAGAACCGCCGCGCCGGAAGAAGAAAAAGGGCGCCGGCGGCCAGTTACCCGGAAGTAGCGCGCTTCCAAAGAAAGAAAGAAAGAAGCAACGGGGCTCACCTTCCTCTTTAATAATGACATACAGAAAGAATCTGTAAATCGGACAACACAAGCTTAATCTCAGCAGATCGTAACAACAAGGCTACTCTA